>VNJY01002495.1:0-127423 GCA_008042715.1 Drosophila bocki | reverse complement strand
TAAAAAAATGTAAAAAATTCTACATTTGAATTTGAATTTAACTGCCAAATTTGAATTTGAATTTAACTGCTAAATTTGAATTTGAATTTAACTGCCAAATTTGAATTTGAATTTAACTGCCAAAATTGAATTTGAATTTAACGACGATCAGTTTCAGTGTGCCCAGGTGCAGTTGTAAAATAACACCTAAATTTGGATTCAAAAGGTTTGAGTCTCCGCTTACTTGCGCCGGCTCCTAAATGGTTCGAAACTTGGACTTTTTATAACAGTTTATACCAGTTTTCAGTTGCTTGCTGCTGATTTCTGTTCGCCTGTTACCCCAATTTGGGAAACGGGCAATTTGCATGGAAATGTTCGGAAATTTGGATGGGCTGCTGTAGAGATGTTGTTGTAAAAAGGTTGTTGTTGCCATCAAGCTGTTGTTGCCGGCAACAAATAGGTATAAATGCATACAATGAAATATAACAGTTTATACCAATTATTATTTTTGCCGAAAAGTTTTTATGACAATTTATACCAGTTTTCAGTTGCTTGCTGCTGATTTCTGTTCGCCTGTTACCCCAGTTTGAAAAGTGGCCAATTTGAATGAAAAGTTTTGCTCACTTGCATCAGTGATGCTCATTTGCATCAGTGATGCTCATTTGCATCAGTGATGCTCACTTCCATCAGTGATGCTCACTTCCATCAGTGATGCTCACTTCCATCAGTGATGCTCACTTCCATCAGTGATGCTCACTTCCATCAGTGATTGATGCTCACTTTCATCAGTGATGCTCACTTCCATCAGTGATGCTCACTTCCATCATTGATGCTCATCTGCATCAGTGATGCTCATCTGCATCAGTGATGCTCATGTGCATCATTGATGCTCATCTGGCTATATTTTGCAATATTTGGGGGGCAATAAAATCGGGCTATATGGCAGTGATGCTCATCTAGCTATTTTGCCATACTGGGAGGCTATAAAATCAGGCTTAACGGCAGTGATGCGCATTTAGCTATTTTGCATTATTGGGAGAAAATGGCATTTCACTAACTGCCAGTGATGCTCATCTAGCTATTTTGCATTAAAATGCCATCTCACTTACTACCAGTGATGCTCATTTCATTGTTCTTATATAGAAAAAATAAAATAAAATAAAATAATATAAAATAATGTATTTCATTGTTTTTATTTAGGTTCATTAACATAGAATAAAATAAAGTATTTTAAAATTAAAATGTTGCTTGTTGTGTTCGTTGCTGTTGTTGTAAAAGTAGCCGGCAGACCTGACTGGAAGTCCTATTTATGACAGATTAACATTCCGGATCGAAACTGCCATGATACTTTGACTTTTGGCTTCTGGCGGTGCTCTCTCCTTATCCCTGATTCCTGATCCCTATTCCTCCATTCCAATCCCTTATCCACCATCCTTTTGCGTGTGTCGTTGGTCCTTTCCCTTGGTTCTTGTCCAGGGTGGGTGTCAGGTCTACTGACACTGATGACTAGGAGCGATGGCGATGGCAATGACGATGGAAAGTCTGTAATTGAACAGAGAAAAATAGCAAATTAAAAACTAAAAAAAGGCATAGCTCTGTCAAAAATGCCTTAATTTACATTCGGAAAGCGGTGTTATGTTAGTTTTTATAAGGTTAACAAATCTGCATACTTAGTTAGAAATTGAAAATTTTATCAAATTTTGAGAATTTTAATGATGTAACCCCTTATAAAATTTTGAAAAATTTGATTAAAAATTTGTTTCCTCCGGACATAGCCAGAAAGATGCGCCTGCTAATGCTGATCAAGAATATATATGGTTTATGGGGTCGGAAATGACTCCTTCAATGCGTAATGAGCTTCGGACTGGAAATAAAATACCCTAAATATAAAAATTATAGCTTCGTTGTTTTTCAACGTATGTTTATCTACTATCAGATATAAGCTTTTTTTATTATTCTAGAATTTTGGTATAAATTTTATAAAAATCGGACAACTATATCATACAGCTGCCATAGAAGCGATCGGTAAATGTATAGACTATGTAAAGCTGGGAATGTAAAACTGAAACTGTTGCAAACTTCTGACTGAAATTATAATACCCTGCAAGGGTATAATAAAGTTCTGAATGTAAAATTGAATAATCATTTGTTTAAAAGCGTTACCTTTTATCCCGGCTTGCGGCTTGCCATTCGCCACTTTGCCTTCTCGCCAAGGAAAAGCTTCTCGCTGGAAACCAATTCGTTTGCCGTTTCTGGAGCTTTTTCCCCAAATACACATAACAGTTAGGAAAGCTGCAAGTTTTCGCAGTTGGCTAAAAACGTCGTAAGTGAAAATTTTCCTTGTGCTGCGTGAAAATAATTCTAAGATTATTATTTAAGCAACATTTTATGTAAATCATAACCGCCCAAGCCAAGTTCAAGTGGGCTACATGCCGTTGTCCTTTCGTTTGTAACGGTTAAAGAGAGACTTTCTTAAGAAAAAATCAAGCCAAAATGTCACACCAAATGCAACCGAATCCTGTGTGCCGTGCAGAATTTCATTGATTTTTTCCACACTGTCCCCGAGAGTCAAGTACTTGAGACTATTTTAAAAACAGAAAATCAGCACGCAAAGGATTAGTATATGCAAGGACTTTCTCTTTTTTGTTGTGTCAGCGAAAGCCAAGAAGCCATTTTTGTGGGCCTCTAACGGTGCTCCGCCCCTTTGAATTAGTATTACAAAAAAATAAAAAATAGACAAGCTAGCAATTAACCTTGTTGTACTAAAAATAGTTGCAACTATTTTCGCACTCTATCCAGCAGTTTCAGCAGCGCTGAGCCAGAAAATTCCTCAGAAGGGCTGTCGTGGCAAGTGTTACCCGCACACACGCATACACATACTTATCCAGGTCCAGCCAATACCCCCGTGGAGTGCTCCAAGTGAATTTTCATTGACGATTCGGGGGCGCAAAAAGCTCTGGCGGAAGAGCGAAAGAGTGAGAGAGAGCAGAACAGAGAGAGAGCGCAACTGAGAGACAACAAAAACAACGAAGCACGGTTCAGCTGCACCCACTAGTGACCACCAGCCATCCTCGACCTGCGGCAGTGAAAGACTTTGCTGGTCACAGTCCTGCACACATCATCCTAATCATCGCCAGAGCCCAGGCACTCCAAGCTAACAACCAACAGCCAACAGAGCAATGTAAGTGAAAGGACATTGTTATTGATTTCGCGTTTGATAGCCACGCATTAAGTATACGCAGCATGGGTTTCGGCCATTTTCACTTGCCACTTGCCACTTGCCATTTTATTTCCAGTCCAAGTGTCTGGGCATCGTAAAAAGAAAAGAAAAGAAAAACGAAACCAAACCAAACGGAGAACAGCTGCAGCTGCAGTTTTTACAGCTCGGTGTTGTGGGAATGAATCACTTGGTGGACGACGATGACGTTGTCGTGGCATCACATGGCCCAGTCTCTCACACCGCAAAATCAATAAAAGAATACGTTTCTTAGCCAATGAGTCAGGACAACATGCAAAGTACCTTAATTGCAACTAAAAAAGCCTGAACTTTAGCTTGAATTATAAATATTTAGAACCACTGAAAATATTTTACTAGCCGGTTGTCAAATTTATCGATTTGTTTTCCAAACAAAGGGAAATATGGATTGTATGTAGACATTTTCACACAGACAATGACCTTATACCCTTTAAATATATTATGTTTTAAGGGAAGTTAAGAAATTAGGAACAATTTTTTATGTCTTAGTTTTAATATTAATGGGGTATTATTTATTATTAATTATACTTTTTCAGAAAAGTTAAGGAATATATAATTTGATAAAGTTATTAACAATGTCTTAGTCCCAATATTAATCGGGAATTATTTATTATTAATTATTTATTAGCCAAGCAAAGGTCTCAGTTTTTTAAGGGGTCTTGAGATGGGCAAGAAAGACAAGAACAAGGAACCGTAAGTGAGAAGCTCTTTAAACCCAGAGGGTAGCGGTAGCCGGCTAGAAGTACTCGTATCTAAGTATATATTCCAGCACTGTCTATATAGCCCACACGTACTGTAACGGCGAGAGATGTAACCGATTAAAGCTAGCCACTCTAGTCGAAACCCGAACCCAACTCACACCCACTCTCCTTCCAGTGTAATCCAAGTACTGTATTTAATTTGAGCGAACCCCCGTTGGGAGTTGATTAGTCTTGGCTCCATGCTATTTCTGTGCGCTTTTCTCGATGACTAATGAGGATATTTTCTGCTCATCATACTCCTTACAACGCAGGGCGGACGCTGCACCAGCTGGCGATGCACCACCAAATGCCGGAGCCCCGGCAGGAGAGGGCGGCGATGGCGAGATTGTGGGCGGGCCACACAATCCGCAGCAGATTGCGGCACAGAAGCGTCTGCAGCAGACGCAGGCGCAGGTCGATGAGGTGAGTTATAAGGGAGAAGAAAGTTTAAAGAGATCCTTGAGCAATATTTATTTAAGAAGAAAGATTTAAACTACTCATTTATCCTTTTATTTTGATTTTAGGTCGTGGACATCATGCGCACCAATGTGGAGAAGGTCCTGGAGCGTGACAGCAAGCTATCGGAGCTGGATGATCGCGCTGATGCCTTGCAGCAGGGCGCCTCGCAGTTCGAGCAGCAGGCGGGCAAGCTCAAGAGGAAATTCTGGCTGCAGAACTTGAAGGTGGGTTCTAAATCAAACTTATAAATACACCCTGACTATAACTTCTTCTTCCCGCAGATGATGATCATCATGGGCGTTATTGGCCTGGTTGTCGTGGGCATCATTGCAAGTAAGTTGATCGATCCTAGCTCATTACCTGGACACTTACACGCAACATACATATGTACATGACCCCGACTCAGACACCGAACCGAAACCGAAGAAACTCCAAGAAAACTCCTCGCCCCTCAACCGAATTGTGTTTTGTCTTTTTAGTTCACCTTGGTTTAGCGCTAATTTCGTTTTATTTTCTCTACACACACTCTCCGAATATAAATTGCGTTTTTAATTCCACTTTGCCACCTTTTTTTCTCTAGGTAACTTTATGTAGATTGCTAAGCAACTTGTCTAATCCATAAGAACATAGTAACCTAGCCGCAATGCAATGCAAATCGAAACCAAATCAAAAGTCAATCAATCAACCCAATCGAAACCAAAATTCAGACTCACTAAAGCAGCTATTACGAGTAGAGCTCCGCCGAACTCACAGTCCAACTGATCGTTCGCTGATTCGACCTAGATGCCTTGCGAAATTATAAAAAAAAAAACCAAGCCATATACCATATCATGCGCCTCAACAGCCACTAGAACAATAACCATATATATATATATACATGGTATATATTTGTATTGTTTGAATATCCAAGCCCAACATCATCTGGTTCCATAACGAGCATACGCACAGGTTCGGTAATGATTTGATCGTGTGTCGTTAAAGTGTCTTGTTATCGTTCCGTTACGCCTTAACACCCGTAATCAGAGGATACCGCCCCTGAACAGTGGCGATATACCTTCGTTTTGTACCTTGTACCTTGTTAGCTTTCGTAACCGTAGGACCTTAAGTTCCTAGCTGAAAGTAACTCTCCAGTAAGCCGTAATCGTAAAGTTTGTGGTTTGTTCAGTGTTTCGTAACCGTTTCCGTATCCGTTTTTCGTTTGTTTCGTTCTGAAGATTGGCAGCCGCCACAGACACACAATTATTGTGCCGAGTCCCTTGTAAAATAATTATTAAAATACAACTCGAATCCCTACAGCTTTCCCAGTAAATGTAGAAAAAGTAGAACCCCTTCTCTTGATACTCGAAAACTCTCAACTCTGAACTCTCAACCTCGAACTCTGAACTCAAAACGCAACGGCTTTCGCCCTATTAAATCAAAGAGCTAGCTATATACTTGAACCACAGCAAAAGCATAAAGTACTGCCGTTCCTTTTTCTTATTATTATTATATTTGTTAAATGTTTTCCACCTATGTTCGACACACTGTCACACTGAACAATATATTTTTTCGAACAATTACAGAGAAAGACGAAGAGTAACTGAGACACACTGAAAGCTTTGTACAATATTTGTTTACCATAAGAATATATGACTCTCGATCAACACAATTTACCCCCGAAATACCACAGACAAACACACACTCAGTCTGATGTGTGAGGTAAAGAGACGCGGCAACGAGAGTCACTTTTGTTTATTATTAATCATATATCGCTAGGTGCACCCGTTTGAAGCAAAAATAATAATCATTTAACTCGAATTTGTATCGTGTTTTCATATTTATGGTTTTCTTTGTTTTTATATTGTTAAAAAACTGCTCGCTTCGCAACCGAAATTTTTAATTCTAAAAAATTCATCGAAACAAACAAAAATTTCTCGTAGAACCGTACATGTCGGATGACAATGCTGCTCCGCAGCAGCAGCAGCTACCTGCCTTGCAGCAGCAGCAGGCTGCTCTGGCTCAGGCCCAGGCATCTGCAGCAGATTCGGCACCACCACCATCACCACCACAACAACAAGTACAGCTACAACACCACCATACACAAAAATCCGAACCACCGACACTTGAGAAGCCATTGGCCGAGAAATTGACCGACAACCCACAGAGTCCGTCGGATGAAGTGGCGACTGGACAATAGAACGATCTCAGCTCAGCTCTCTTAATCAGAAATCAGAAATAATAAAAAAAACCACCAACCAACCGAACAGCAACAACATCCATCGATTAGCCACGATTAACCACCACCAGCTACATCCGTAGAACCATTAAACCAAAATTAAACAAAACAAAAATTGAGAAAAATCAGAAAAAACAAAACACATTTTCTTAGTACCATTGAAAAAAATACGATCTTTTTCAAACACTGTAAGCAAAAAACGAACCAAAAAAAGCCCATGTAATTTGACACCTGCGCTTCTTTCCGTTTCCGTTATCGTTTGTGTTTCCATTTCCGTTTCCGCTGTTTCCCTTGTTTCAATATCATTTTAGCCGCATGTGTGTGAGTTAATCGATGTGCTGCCTGTGTGCCAAGTTCTCCTCCTTATATTTTCTATAATTTCTCCATTCAATGTTGTTGGAATATGCGTTCTGTTCTGAAAAAAATTGGCCTTAATTTTAATGCACCAACTAAGCAAAGTCAGGGGCAGATTATATGGCGGGTAAATGGAGGGAAACAGCTTTCTGTGACTGCCTTAATGTACATATATATGCGTTGGATGCCCCTGCCCATCCATAATCCACATCCCACGTCCACTTGCTACTATATATATATATTATATTCCATCATGAGTGAAGCTTTTAACCATTGAAAGTGTAATATTTTTGGCGTATACCCGTGTGTATCGATGTGATTGTCATTCGACCGAGATTTGGCGGCAGCTAACCAAAAGAAGTGCACCCTGTTAATGCCACCTACTAACCCTGATTATGTGTATTCCCGCACAGATAAACTCGGCCTCATAGGCGGGGAGCAGCCGCCGCAGTACCAGTATCCCCCGCAGTACATGCAGCCACCGCCGCCGCCGCCGCAGCAGCAGCCCGCCGGCCAGTCGTCGCTGGTGGATGATGGAGGAGCAGGCGCCGGAGCAGCAGCAGGCGGCGATCATGGAGGCGTATAAGTGACCCATATCCTGGCCGCATTGATGAACGTTTCTCGATGATAAATAAAGCCACCACCCCTCATCCCAGTGGCGGCGGCGAAACAACAACAACAAAACCCGAATCCCAAAAAAAAAAAGGAAATCTCAGTTAAACTAGAAAATCTCGAGAATTGCAAGGAACTCAGTAATAATTTCCACTTAAACGATGAGCACGAGTTGGTGTGGAGAGGTTTTAAGTACTTACGTCATAATATTAATACTAAATCTAAAAGGGAAGGCGACGCTCCGGACAAATTAAAGTTGTTGCTAATTTGTTTATGGTTACATTATTTCATGCATAAAAAAGCGGTATATATATATAAATATAACATAAAAGAATATAAATATAAATATAAATATATGGAACTTGAATATTACGAGTAACCCCGAAACCGAAACCAAACCGAAACCGAAACCAAACCAAAAAATCACATACTAATACTATACGGAACTGGGAACTCTGCGCTGCACTGGCAACAAGGAGCGCCAGTGGCAGCAGGAGGGCCAGGCGCCAGGTCGCTTTCCAATGTTCGCAGCTCTTTGAACTCAGTTTCCTTAGAAAAAAAAAAAAAAAACAAGAAAATCTAGAAAAGACAAGTAAAGAACGGAACGGCAAAAAACCAAAGAAATCTAAGCTTTTGTTCCTAAGTAAAGTTACGCAGATATGTGCGAGTATTCGAAAATGTATAATCCAAAAAAGAAAGAAAGAAATAACAGCAATTAAACATATAGATAATTGACATTGACTATTAAATGTATTCATGGAACTTTACTGTGCAACAAACTTATATAGAAAGAAGGGCATAAAAACCAAAGAACTCTTGAGATCTAGTGAAAATATACAATGCGATTTAATTTGCCATTTCATTTGTTTATGTGCAATCATTATAACGGTATTTACGCGATTGAAATTGAAGATGCAAGATGAAACCGGACAGTTCAACGATTAAATTAAGCGCTAGACACACAATACGTTACGTTACGTTACGTTGGTTATCCAAAGGGAGTTGTTTATTTAACCGAGCAAGGCAGAGGCAGTTACCAATATGTATGTATATTTCAATGTTACGAGTAATAGAGGAGTCGGATTCGTAGAGCCTATATAAACATAAATGTACGTACGTGTAACGATATGATGATATTTAGATCTCACACACTCCACGCCACAGTTCACACAAACACACTCCACCAAAGCCCATCCGGACGGACGCATAGAGAAATACATAAAACTTTGCCGCACATATTGTACTTATACCTTGTTCTAAAAATACAAAAAACTATACTACAATTAAAGTGTATTATTACTAATTGATTCAACAAGCGCCTGCCCAAAGTGCTACTTTGCCTACTAAAAAAAAAACACAAACACATTTTGGGGCACAAACAAATCGACGAGAATAAATATGTTAAATTACGAAAATAAAACAAAAAAGGATATAGACGATGAGAGGTGGGTTCAATCGAAAATCCAATTCCAAATGCAGGTATTTTTAGCAATATTCGTAGCGTGTACAATATGTCGCTCCCCTTAAAGCTTATTAGTAAATCTCGTTCAATGTCCATTTCGTACTCACCCAGACGACACTTCACATGCATATAACCATTATCAGATATAAATCCAATATATGTATGTAATAACCAGCAAAATGACAAGTGTTTAGAAAAGCGTTTCGATTTTTGTTTCGATTTTAACCGAAAAGAGAAAAAAAAAACCAAACTCAAAATGTATACACAACAAAAACCACAAAGACACCTATGAGAGTCCCCGAAGATTGAAATAAGAGAGGACTTCCGGAATTTCGGTTCACGGAGGGAAGACGGGCAGAGGAGTTAAGGAAGAGATGTAAGAAAACCAGAAGACAAGACAAAACAGACGGAAATGAGAGTATATATATATATATATGAACCGTATATAAACAATAATATTACTAATTAATTTAATGATTAATTGCACCCCGAAAATACATAATTATTTAAATAAATAAATAAAAATAAAATTTATATCTTTTAATAGGGGAAAGGTTTTGGATTTAGACTATGATTAGAGTGAAGAAATAAAATAAATTTAGTTTTTAATTCATTGAAAAGAATGTGGCTGAAAAATTCAAATGAAAGAGTTTTCAAGTGGTAAGACATCTTCTGAACAATTTTTGGTCATTTTTTCAGCTTTCTACGGCTAATATAGGATAAAGATTCCTTCTAGGATACATTCCTCAAATGATTACAATGCGAATCCAGCTAAAATCCGACTCGTAACCTTAAAAATACACCTTTAAATTAAATAAAAGCCAAAATAAAACTATTAATAGTCGACCACAAAAAGTGTAGCATACTATTCAGAGCTGGGCCGGATGTCTGACAAACTGCGCACTTGACTCCCGGTAAAAGGGATGCAGGACCCACGTGGGTGCATATATAAATAACAATTGGTGCGAAGACAGCAACCAAACAGGATAATGAAAATAATAGCCAGTCTGTGGGCCAGATTTAAATAGGGAGCAAACCCAGGAGGAAAGGGTCTAAGGGGCGCCTCTGTTTACCAAGCTTGCCACACCTGATTAAAATCTATTGACAATGCAGGCGCCGGGGCAAAATTGGAGCAGCAATAACAAGGACCCACAAAGGAAGCGGAACAGCCCCCGCCTCCCTGGCCGCCTTGCTGTCCCCTAATGAAACCCAATTACCGAAGGTGTCCGCCCGCCGAGCGAATCCTGGAGGCGGCTGATGGCAAACAATAACAGCTGCCGAGAGTCGGAACAGGGAGCAAGGGAACTGAAGAGGCATCGGGGTGGAGAGCCGCAGAGTCATCGAGGGCGAAGGCCCTACACCTGCAAATTTTATTTGCATTTTTCCTGCCAGGTTTGGTACCCATTAAATGTAAAGAGAATGGGTATATTTATTCGAAATATATTTTAAATAAATTGCAAGGTTGTAAAAAGAAGAGTTTAAATGTTTATTTTTACCTTCGGTGTTTATTATTATTAGAAAAAATATTTCATTAATATGTATGTATTTATTTTTGTATATAAAAAACTTTATAAACCAGCAAAAGTAGCTCCTAGGAATCTGATGTTCGCATCGCTTTTGACAATAACAAATTTACTTGTTTATTATTATTAACTTTGTCGCCATTTAACGGCAAGGACATGCGCAAACACCCCCCGTCCATCGCCCACAGAGCTCTCCCACTCGACAGCCATCATCCCCCTCTCCCGGCTGCACTGATTCCGGACTCTGGAGCACGGAAAGCGGACACGGGCACATCTCTGCGTGGTGCCGCGTATAAATACGGCGCAGCTTGTGCGCACAGCCTCAGTTTGGCGGAGCGTGTTGTTCGCGTGTCCCTTTTCCCAGTTCGCTGCATCCGCGAGGTGAGAGTGTTTGTCCGTGGAAACGGCCAACTGTTGCAAGTATCGGCAGGAGCAGGGAGCAGGTGCCAGGTGTCGGGTGCCAGGATAACGGCTTCAATTACAGGTGCAGCGATAAAGTGCAGCAAACTGCAGGTGTGTAATTGAATTACGACGTTGTAAGCCAGTTTTATGGCCAGCAAAGCGGATTGTGTTTCGAGGACATCTTTTGTAAAGAGTTTATTCCAATTTTAAGAGGTAAGAAGGATTATTTTGAAAGTGTTTGTTACTGTTTTGATTTTGATGATGAATAAAATATTTATAGAAATTAATAATATTAAAATATATATAGAAATAAACCTAACTAAGAATTTGCAAGTACTGGAAAAATATCCTAAATTTGTATATTATTCTTTTTATCATGATCTTTAATATTCGAATTTTGTTTGAACTTTAAAAAGGTCTTTTTAAGGCATTAAATGTTTAATTTTATATCGATTTGGACGTTCACAAATTGTTGAAAATGTTTAAATAAATGTTTCTGTGAAATGTTAATTTTTTCTGTAAAAAAAGGATGAGTTTGAACTGTAATAATCATATAAAGATATCCGAATCTCAGTGTAAAAAACTTATTAAAGGACTGTTGAGGATGAGAGTCTTTATTGATAGATAGATAGTACGATATACATTTTAAAAGCTATAAAATATTAAGACATGCAATATTGTGTGGACTATAGATCAATTTCTTTTAAAGGAAGAAAACATTCAAAGTCCTGCTTTTGGAAACTTTCCCCGCTTTCCAAATTTCCAACACTAGATCTCAAAAGTGGACGTGTACAAAGCCCCAATCCAACAGAAAACAGGGTGGGTGCAAATCAAATAAAAAAAACTGGTTGCCAGCCGACAACGCAAATCATATGGCGAGAATAGTGGTTAAAACCACCCCCGACGTGGCCTGGCAGCTTTCGCAGGGGTTGCTGCTCCGCCTCGGACTCGGATCCGGCACAGTCATTCTGCAAACTTCGGAGCGTTCGGTTGTCAAGTTTCCCGTTGTTCCCGTCATTCTCTTTTCCTCGATTTCAGCTCTTCGCTCTTCTCGCACACACACACACGTACGCGCACACACACACACTCACAGGCAGGAAGGCAGAGAGAGGGTGGAGCAGCGAGAGGAGGCGACTTTCAGTCGAATTTCCCTGCATTTGTTATTGTTGCTGTAGCTGTGGCCCAGCTGTATGTACCCAGTGTGCGTCAGTGTGTGTGTGTTTTTTCTGGACGTTCAAAGCGAATTTCCTTTTCCGTCTGCGGCGCACGTCAGCCAGTTCGAGGAAAAACAATTAGAATCCATTTGGAGGAACTGAAATCCAAGAGAAACCAGCGTAACCCAGAGGAGCTAGCCACGTCCAGCGACGACTACTAATCATGGCCGACAACAACTGCCCAAAGTGCAAAAAATCGATCGTCGCCAAGGAGGCGGCCACCACGAGCATCGCCTGCAGCGGCGAGGAGTGCCGCCGGCGCTTCCACCGCACGTGCGTCAACATCGATGACGCGGTGTTCGAAGCCATCCAGAAAAACTCGATGGTCTCGTTCCACTGCGACGAGTGCAAAAATCAATCGCCTCGCAGCTTCGCCTCCAAGCTGCAGACCATCGAGGAGAAGGTGAACAAGGTGTCCAATGGTGTCAATCAGATCCAGGGCCGGATGTACCAGCAGTACTTCCAGTTTGGCAATCAGCCGCTCCAGGCTCTGGGCGCTGGTTCTGGCGGCATGGGTCCCGGCGTTGGCCCTGGCGGTCCCGGCGGTCTCGATGGGAAGAAGCATCCACAGCAGAACAACCTCATCGTGGTCGGCAACAACTGCAACTCGGACCGGCTGCAGGTCGTCTGCGACTATGGCCGCTGGGTGCAGGTGGGCAAGTTTGCCACCAATACTAGCGAGGAGGACGTGATTGATCATCTGGCCGAGGAGCTGAAGATCAACAAGAACCTGGTCAAGTGCACCAAGCTGGTGAAGAACGACGCCAACCTGTCGCAGCTTTCGTACTGCAAGTTCAAGATCTCCATTCCGGACTACCGCTTCAACGAGCTGTTCAACGAGGCGATCTGGCCCAGCGGCGTCATGGTCAGCCCCTTCACGCCGCGCTCCCAGCTTAACCAGAACCGTCTCTAGAGGGACGGGCCCGGCGGCCGGGAGAGCGGTGACCGGGCCAGGGTGAAGCAGTGAGGTGGAGCTGGACCAGGGGAGCGGAGCGGTAGCACAGAGGAGCAGGAGAGCGCATGCGCGGGGAGCAGGGTGGAAGGGGGAGGAACTGCATCGCAGCCTGGCAAGTCGCCCGAGGGTTGCTAGCCACCACTGCTGCAGTCGGCAAACAATACAGGAGAGGCACCCGACACCCAATACACCGCCAATAGAACCCCGCTCTCGCTGGAGGAGCAGGAGCCAGAGCCGGAGCCAGAGCATGAGCAGGACTGGGCGACCGCTTCGTAGGCACCCATTTTTTGCTAATTTTCGACACTCGAAAACAATGTCTAGATCTTTAAAAGCTTACAGAACCTATCTAATGGAAAAGCAAACAGCGTATTTATTGAATTAACTTTGAAAATGCATTTTAAAATGTTTTAGCGTTGCGTAAATAACAACAAATCGAATCGAATCGAGTCGAATTGTGTAATGAGATCGATAAGGAAAACCAAAAGTATTTTAATGGCAAAACTCACAAGTAAAATAGATGTGAAAAGCAAACAAAATATTAGTCATTTATGCATAACTGTCGTACTTAAATTAAAGTAAACCAAAAAGCAAACAAAAACAAAGATCAAATCCAAGCTAAGCGTATTTAAAAACCACAGACACACCGCGAACGATGATTATTCCGATTATATTCCCATTTGTTTTTTTTTTCTTCCAAAAACACACACTTCCGGAGTTCGTTATACTATACTTTCCCCGAAAAAAAAGTCTGTAGACATTTTATTACCACGTATGCAGGTGCGATATTTCTAGCACATTATGTACTTAATCGTAACCAATATCAAAAGTATATTCAACCAGACGACGACGGCTTATATTGTATTCGTAAATGTATGTAGTTTGAGGCATTTTCAAAGCTTGTTCCTGTTCCCAAAAAAGTTTGGACATTTTGCGAACCACTGCACAGGACAGGACAGGACACTGGACACTGGCCAGCAGCTAGACCCATTCAAATTCAGACCGGAATATACATATATGTGTTTGCGTTTCCAAGGGGCGTGTATTCCGACCGAGAGGAGTTACCACAACGCACGTTCAACCCGACGCGGTCTCCCCGCTGTCGAAACGAAGCTGGGAAAATCTGTTGCAATAATAACTCAATGATCGAGTATAATGGATGTACATTTCGTAACTGATATATTTTTTTACGCGACCCGCGTCGCTCCACACCAATCCGACAGCAATATTCCGTGGGCTCCACGCCAAGCGATCCGAACAGAACCGTAGATATTTACGCAAGAGTCAGCAGACGAAATGTAAAACACACATATATTATATATTTAGTATACAACAATATGCATGCATGTATTTATGTCAACTTTTTCAAATAAATTCTACAACAAAAAAATTAATTATCGAAACGAGGAGATAACTATAAATGGGTGGGCTTATAAAATGTATTATGATCAACGGGGTGTTTTTGTACCCTAGCAAGGTGTTATATGGATACAAAAGTTTATAGGAAAATATGGAAAATATTCATTTGAAAAATTTGAATATTTCGGGTCTTCTGGAAGGGTATTATGATTATAGTTTATGAAGGAGTCATTTTTGACCCTATAAATCATATATATTCTTGATCAGCATCAATAGGAGAGTCTTTCTAGCCATGTCCGAAGGAAAATTTAATTTTTGAATATTTTTCAAAATTTTATAAGGGGTACCATCGTCAAAATTCTAAAAAATTGACAAAATTTTAGATTTCCTAAAATTAAAAAGTTAGTATGCAGATTTGTTAACCCAGAAAAAACTAGCATAGAAAAGCTTTCCGAACTGAATTCTATGCTTTTTTAACTTTTTTATGGTTATTTGAAACTTTTATTTTAACAAAAAAAAAAAAATATATATATATATCTTTAAAAAAATATTTTTAAAGAATATGTTTTAAAGTTATTTATTCCGATTAACCATTAAAATTCCAACTAATTCATATTAAAATATTGAATATTTTATAAACAAAATTAAATAAATATAATATTTATAACATAAATAAATATTTATTTTATCGATTATAAATCGCCTTTCAATCAAATTGCAAACTAGAAGAGTAAACAAACAGCTTACCCAAGTTAGTTTTCTATCTTGATCTATATTTATATTATTTTCTTTACCAGTTACTATAGAAATTAACATATACCCCAACCTAATAATTTATTTAAATTCTCCATAATTTGTTCGCTATTTAATTCTGCTTTCAACTAAATTCAGCAAGCAGTGAAATTTCCCCTCAAACTCCTTAGTTTGTTAGTGCAGTACTAGGTTTGAAAGTGCAGTACTAGGCAAGCAGAAATAAAAACTGGTTGACTTTTGGGTTGTAATTTCAGCTTAAGATCGGTTCCCCTTCCCCAGCTTAAAGAACAGTTACTTTGTTTCTCTTAGTTAAATATTATGTATTGCAGATTATTATTTGCCAATGAAAAGCTTTGCTTAATTTCCCCTTCCTAAGTAACCGTTACTTTTAATATATTAAGTATTAGTTGAACACTGCTTGCTATTACTTTTGTTTCGCTTCCTGTGACATAAAACCTAAGAATGGCGAATATCCCCTTAAAAATATAAAACGATACAAGGAAATTATCTTCCTATCCCTCAATGAAAACTCCTTCCCTTCAGACTTATTTTCAGAATGGCCAACTCCAAACGAAAACTGCCCACAAAAGCTACTTCTTCGGAGAACGCCACGGCGGCCAAGGATGTGCGCAGTCAGGCATACAAATCCGCCAACGAGAAAGTTCCTCCCTTAGCAAGGAATGCCTCAGTCCTTGGGCAATTCTTTCGCGAATGCCTCGGCCATGAGCTGAGCAACTTCACCAGCTTGTCCCATTTCACCACCTGGTTGCAGAGACCAGTGGATGGAGCCGCTTTGGGCATCTTCCGGATGCTGTACGGCGCTGCCATGCTGATCGACATAGCCGAGGAGCGTGGCGGTGGTCAGCTGGATGTGCGATTTGGCGAGCCCCATCACTGTCACTTTCCGCTCTTCAGTGGGTTGCGGGCACTGGCATATCCGTGGATGGGCTGCGTTTACCTATGCATGTGGCTGGGGGCCTGGGGCATTACGCTGGGCTTTCGGTTCCGGGTGAGCTGTATAGCTTTCTTGATGCCCTACTGGTATATCTTCCTGCTGGACAAGCCGACGTGGAACAATCACAGTTACCTGTTTGGGCTGACGGGTACCTTAATGCTCTTTACCCAGGCGGAGTCTTATTGGTCTGGAGAGAGGAATATTTTGCAATTGTTCAAATAATTATTTTATTTTAAACTCCAGCTCCCTGGACAGCTGGCTGCATCCGCGTCGGAGGAGTCGCTGTATACCCTACTGGAACTACTTTCTCATCAAATTCCAGTTCTTTGTGCTGTACTTGTACGCGGGGCTGAAGAAGTTCTCCCTGGAGTGGCTCTCGGGCTATGCCATGTCCAACCTCAGCCATCACTGGCTGTTTACACCGTTCCGCCAGATGCTGGACTCGGAGATGATCGACCTGCTGATTGTACACTGGTTCACCGCTGTCTTTGATCTGTCCATTGCCTTTTTTATGACTGTGGAGAAGACGCGCCTGTTGGTCACTCCCTTTATGCTGAGTTTCCACCTGATGAACTCCCGGCTTTTTGTGATTGGTGAGTGTATATTCAAGGAGTAGGAATCCTTTCTAATCATTTGAAATCCTTCATCAGGCATGTTTCCCTGGGTGTGCCTGGCCGAGGTGCCGCTATTCTTCAGCCCCGACTGGCCAAGGAGGATATGCGGTGACCTATCAAAGCCACCTCTGCCCTGTCACCCCTCAACAGATGCTAGCAAGCAGCCAGGAATCCTGGCCAAGCTGCGCACCTGCTTCATCCTGGCATACTGCTTACTGCAGCTCTTCCTGCCCTACTCCCACTTCATCACCAAAGGCTACAACAATTGGACCAACGGTCTGTACGGCTACTCCTGGGACATGATGGTGCACTCGTACGACACCCTGCAGACCTCCATCCAGGTGGTGGACAATGAGAGCCGGCAGGTGCACAACCTCAACCCCTATGCCTTCACGGAGTACGATCGCTGGACCAAGTATGCCGACATGGCTGTGCAGTATGCGAAATGCATTGAGGAGAATCTAAGGGTGGGTCAGCCGGCGTCTATTGGCAGCAACATCTCTGTCTACTTTGACATCTGGTGCTCCATGAACGGCCGCTTCCAACAGCGCTCCTTTGATCCGCGTGTGGATCTCCTCCAGGCCAAGTGGTCGCCCTTTGAGAGCACCTCCTGGTCTCTGCCTTTGCTTACCGAACTGAATCACATGAGGCCCAAGCTAAGGACAATTGAGACCGAGGTTCTAGCTTGGAATAACTATTCCGATGTGATCTTTGTGGCCGATTTTCCTGGCCTAACATTGACCAACTTTATATCGCCGGATTTGATTAATTGCACGCTGACCATCCTAGAGGGCAATGTGCGCTATAGGAACGAAAAGGATCCAGAAGAGTACTTCCTCACAGCCGGCAAAAGCATTGGTCTGGAGAGCAACATTACCCACCTGGTAACCATCATAGGCCAGCGGCCAGCTTCCTATTTGTTCACCTACACCAACAAGACCATGATGGAGCAGGGCAACACGATAATAGAGGACACCGAGGCTTTGGCAGAGGATCGACCTGTGCTGCCGCTGTGGCAGGAGTTTCAGCAAAGGGTGAGCAACTACCAACAGTTTCTGGGCCACATGGCCAACTGTCTGCTGTACTTGCTCTACGATGTGCCCATTCCGCTGGCCGTGAGGGAGAGAGATTGAGATTTGAGACGGGGGAATGTCTCCGATATATGTAGGTGATAGAACTGATAATAAATGTTCCATGTGGTACCACAGCATCCCCTTCGAGTTTTGCTTATCTACAACTGTATTTACAAACGCCACAATGGTACTTAAAGGGTTAAGGATTGGGGGACAAGTCAGGGACGAAAGAATGGGCCAGGATTAACATGGAAACAAACATACATATAAGGAGGTAGGGTGACCAAGCCTACGCTGCACCGGCCACCGTCTCTTCCTTGGGCTCTTTGCTGGGATCGAACTGCTGCGTCTGTGTCTCCCAGAGGCGGGCATACAGGCCATTCTGGGTCAGTAGCTGGGCATGGGTGCCACGCTCGCCCACGCGCCCGTTCTCCAAAACCAGAATCTCGTCGGCATCCTTGACCGTTGAAAGGCGGTGGGCAATGCAAATGCTAGTGCGACCCGAGGTGGCGCGGCTCAAAGCCTGCAATATATTCTGTGGAAACAGGAAAAGAAAACGTTTTGTACTCCTCCCAACCCCTTAATCCTCTAGAAAAGAATACTCACATGCTCTGTGATGGAGTCCAGACTGCTGGTAGCCTCGTCAAAGATCAGAATGGGCGTGTTCTTGAGTATGGCTCGGGCAATGGCCACGCGCTGCTTCTCGCCACCAGAGAGCTTCAAGCCTCGCTCGCCCACCTGGGTGCCATACTGAGCCGGCCAGGACATAATGGAGTCATGCAAATCGGCCATGCGGGCAGCATTTTCCACCTCAGCATGCGATTTGGTCAGGTTGCCATAGTGGATGTTGTGTTCGATGGTATTGTGAAACAGCACCGAGTCCTGCGGCACCACAGCAATGGCCTTGCGCAGACTCTCCAAGTCCACGGCGCTAATGTCCTGCCCACCAATCAGAACCTTGCCAGAGTTGGGCTCAAAAAACCGAAAGAGCAGACGAACCATTGAGGATTTCCCAGAGCCAGAGCCTCCGACAATAGCCACGTTTTTGCCAGCGGGAATCGTAAACGAGAGATCCCGGAAGATGGGCTTTCCCGGCTCATACTCGAAGCTCACATTGCGGAACTCAATCGAGGAGTTGCTGTTGTCCACAAACAAAGGCTGGGCATTGGCCGCCGTCTGGATGCGACTGTCCACGTTCATCAGCGTGAACATGGCCTGCATGTCCAGCAGAGCCTGCCGCACTTCGCGATACACACTGCCCAAAAATCCCAGCGGAATCGAAAGCTGGAAGAGCAGGCCATTGACCATGACCAGATCGCCCACTGTCATGTTGCCCTGGGCTATCTCCTTGGCGGCTAGCACCATAATCAAACTGAGGGCGCTGCTGAAAATGGCATTCTGGCCAAAGTTAAGCAACGCCAAGCTGGAGCTGGTCTTGAGGCTGGCCGTCTCGTACTTCTTCAGCACCTCGTTGTAGCAGCCCGCCTCGTACTTCTCGTTGTTGAAGTACTTCACCGTCTCGTAGTTGATCAGCGAGTCCACCGCCTTGTTGCCGGCCTCGTTCTCCGCCTGATTCATATACACCCGAAACTGGGTCCTCCACTGGGTCACGCTGAGCGTGTACAAGGCGTAAATGCCCACGCAGCCCATGCTCACGCCGGCAAAGGCCAGGCCGCATTTCACACCCAAAATGCTGGACACGAGAGCCAGCTCGAAGATGGTGGGCACAATGTTGAAGACCATGGCGGAGAGCACAAAGTTAATGCCCCTCGAGCCTCGATCTATGGTCTTCGACAAGGCGCCGGTTTGCTTGTTCAGATGGAAGGCCAAATCCAGGTTGTGCAGGTGAAGGAACACATTGCTGGCAATCTTACGGATGGAGTGGTGAGCCACCTTGGCGAACACGGCATTGCGCAGCTCATTGAAGCCCGCGGCACTGGCTCGGGCAATGCCATCTAGAGGGGATTTGCTATTAAATATATTCTTGGGATTACTTGATTACCCTTCTTACATCCCAGCAGCAGGGCAGTGGCTGCCGAGAGCACTGCATCTGGAGCTGTGTCCATGTTCAGGGTTGTCATGGTGTCTACTGCTCCTTTGAACATGAAGGGAACGCAGACAGTCAGCAGCTTTGAGCCAGCCAGCAGGCCTAAAGAAATGCCCACTCTATGAAAGAGAAAATAGGTTTTATTTGCTTCCCAAATCTATATTTCTCCATCACCCACCTTTTCCTCACAAGGGGATCCTCCTTGGGCCAAATGTACGCCATCATAGCGCGCAGCATATCCTTGGAGGTGACCTCTGGTGCATCCAGCTTTCCCAGTCCCGAGCTGCCATCGCCACTGCCGCTGCCTATATGAACGTGACATAGTCGTAATTGTTGTCGTTGTGGGTGCTGCCGCTGTAGCGTTGCTGCCGTTGCTGTTGTTTCTGGGGGGGCTCCACCTGCATTGAATCCACTTGGATGCAGCCAAATTCAGACAGGCGCTCAACACACAACAAGCGCACAAACAAACGAACAAACAACTTTTCGGGGGGGTAAGGGAACTCAATACAATTCAATTCTTTGGGGTTAGTCAATCGTAAAAAGCGTGAGAAGCAAATACTAAACAATAAATTGTATCGGTTTCAAGTGGGGTAGTGGGTTAATTATGCCTATTCCGACATGGGTTAGTCTTCTGAAAAAACACTGGTGAATGGAGGAACACCTTACCTTTGGCTTTTTTGCCGAAGACACCTCCTAGGAGCTTGCTGCCCGGCGTGGGCGTAAAGGGAGTGATCTTCTTCCGCTTGCCATCGCTGCTGGCAGTCTGGTCATCAGCCTTGGCCAGCGAGGAGTACAGCTGGAAAGGGCAGACAATTTTGGGTGGAATGAAAACGGATTATAGTATTACGACTTGGTGGGGATTTATTTATTATCAAAAACTGTATAAAAAATGCTTAAAAAAGAAAACAAAATTCTATTCGATTCTATACTTAATTTTTAACTAAATAAGAAGTTATTTTCAAGCTTTCAATCAAAATTATCCCTGAAGAAGTTGCACTTCATTCCTCTCCAAATCTATACTCTTTGTACCTCCTGATTCCTGGTTTTACTGATCAAAATCAGGAAAATGCTTAGCTTCAAAGTCGCCCAGGTAGCGTATACACTCTTGCAAATAAGATCGCGCAGTAGATCCACTATCCGTCAGCTCGGGTAGTTTATCCAGCTCTCCCATAAAAATCTGATACTCCTGCACCTTGTACCTGACAAGATACGCCAGCTCCGGCTGCACATCCTCGAACTGTTCGGCATCGCCAAAGGCTATCTGGTTGAGTATGTTGGGAAAGTAGGCCTGCTGCTTGAAGATCAGGTGTAAAACCACTCGTAAATTGTGGGAGCAGCCATCCCCCAGGTCCACAAACATCTGATCAGATAAATTATGCTCCCTTATGAACTTAAAAATGTTACGGTGGTAGGTCTGCGAGCACAGCTCCTTGCGGTGCTTGATCATGTGCTCGATGTCCAGCAAGGAGAACTCAAAGTAGTCGTGGAGATTACCCTTCAGCCAAAACCCGTACTCAGTGAGAAGCTTGAAGTTGGGCAGAGCGCCGTAGCTGATGAACAGCTGCTCATAGGGTTTGGTTTCAGCCAAAGGCAGGGACTTCAAGGTGACCACATAATCCTTAGACTGTATCTCAGCGGTGGTCTGGACAGAATCCGAGTGGTTAAAGAGGTCCAGGAAGGGAGCCAAGGCCAAGTTGGTGTCTCCACTGAGCAGGCCTTGAAAGTGGCTGCTTGGTTTCTTCAGAAAACGGGCACTGAGGTACACGCTGCGGGTGTTTACGGCAAAGTAAGTCAACCGATAATCGGCCAGGGTCCAGATATCCTGGCAGTAGCTTTGTCCACAACACTGGCAGCTCAAGGAACCCACCAGACTCTTGATTATTCCGTAATAATCCTTTATCAGCCGGTTCTGGGCCACAGTTCGCTCCAGGAGCGCCTCGGGCAGGCACTGTAGCTCCGGTATAGAGCAGAAGTAGGGGGTAGAGTAGCTCTTGGGTAATGTATCCAGGTAGGCGGCGTATTCCGAGCTATTTGAACAGTCTTGCAGGTGTTTTTGATACATAATGTAGCAGGCTATCAAAGCCTGAAAGGAGATCCTGGCATCCTTGTCGAAGAGCTCCTTGTTGAAGAGCTCTTTAAAAGTCTCGTCGGATTCCAGGGTAGCTATACTTAGTAGGCACTCCACGGGCAGGCGTATTAGCTCATCCTCTGGAGCAAACGTGGCCCGCTTGGAGCACAGTCCTCTGCCTGTCTGGAGAAAGTTGCAGGCTGAAAGACCTGTGGAGTTTTGCCAACCCCGCGAGTGGAGGTCCACGTAGAGAGCATGCAAGGAGCTGGAGTCCCTGGTGTTCCTGTGGCTGCGACGACGCTGAGTGCGACCCATTGTGCCTGATCCCTGACCTGGCTGCGTGTGTGCTGTTTTGGCTGTCCTTTCTAGTTCTTCGGTCTACGCTTGCTGCAAGTAAAGAAGCAAGGATTTTGGTGGTGCATTAATTCGGATTTAAGCTTGGAAATTGGGCCAAAACAACACACACGCAGAAGCTAACGCTGACTGACCATCAATTATTAAACCGCCAATTCATCCGGCATTTACGCGTAATTACGAAATCGCAATCTAGTCTAGATAAGTGACTCTGCGCTAGGCGCGTGGCCTTGAAAACGGGTAGGAAAGCTACTCACCACTCTGGCCTGCACGTGGGCTCCCTTAGCAGCAGTGTAGCATTTCAGGCGGCCGTACTGGACGGGTAAATGGAGGCTGCAATGTTTGGTCAGGTGAAGGAGTCCGGCCATTACTCAATTTGGCCAACGAAATCAAAATAAAAGTCCCTCTTCTTTCGTCCCTTCTTCCCGTGTTTTTGTGACGGATTCTTTTGCTACGCCGCCAGCTGTTTCGTGTTTGTGCCTGTGTGTGTGGCAGTGTTGCCAATAATTTTTAGAGAAAAAAAAGCTAGATTAAATTTTAGGAGAGAATTGAAAAAAAGCTAATATTAATTTGTATATTTAATTAAGTGTAATGTAAAAAAAATAATTTAAAAATGCATACTATTAATAAACTGAAAATCAATAAGGGAATAAACAAAAAAGTCAAACGGAGAAGTAAAATTAGGTTATTTTTACTTCGAAAAATACCAAGATCTGACGGGTAAATAAGCTAGATTGGCAGCACTGACTCGGTAAGTGTGTTTCTAGTATGACCGTTTGGTATAAACACGAATATTCTAGTATTTTCCTTTAAAAGGTGATAAAACAATAACGAGGATGTCGCTCTTTGGCCTGATTATCTCAGGACGCCTGCCTCAATCGGATTTCGTGGCCGTGGACCCTTCTAAGCTGCTGATCAATGTCCCAGACATCGACACCGTCAACTACCTGGTAGTGTTCCTCACCGGCGTCTCCCCGCTGCCCCTGGGCACCGCTGCCGCCATATACTTTAGCTGGCCGGACGCGAATGCGGCGCCCACATGGCAGTATTTGGGTCACATCAACAACAACAAGCCCTCCGCCATCTTCAAGATTGCCCAGCTAAAGAAGAGCCACGAGCTGGAGGCCCAGGCCCATGGGATGGTCTTTGGCAGCCAAGAAATCTCGCACATTGCCCAGATCGGCGTCTCCCTCGAGCCGGAGCTGACGGTGGCGCAACAGACGCCAGCGGTGGTGAGTGGGATTACCCAAGCAGAAGGCAGAACTTGGATCATATTAACCAATATTTGTATTTTTACAGTCCAGTGCCAACGACAACAAGCAATTTGGCCAGCGGATGCTAGAGAACTTCTTCAACTACGCCTCCAGCTTTGGTGTGTCCGCCAGAGACATACCGCCCACCACAAGCGAAACCTTTGTGCCCTTTGCCGTTGTCCAGAATTGGTATACGAACTTCCAGCGGCGTATGGAACAAAATCCAAACTTTTGGAAGTATTGAGTGCACTGGGAGTGGCAGGAGGCTGGTGGTGCCTTCTCCTCCAAGAATTGTTTATCTTAAGAGTACATTTTTATATATATATATGTTCTTTTCTTATATATTTCTCTTTTATTTGTGGGATTAATCGAACGAATCAACGCGAAGGAAGGTTTTATCCTATACCTTGGATTTCCTTAGTGTTTTAGAGTCCTTGGTTCGATTCCTCTGGCTTACGTTTGGGCCAGGACATAGCAGCTTGCTATTGCTATTGCTATCGTGGGTTAGCTCGTTTAAGATCCTAGCCATAAAGGTCTTGTATTCCTTGAAGTGCTAAGCTTGTTGCCAGTCCTCAGCGGGGAGCTGGGAGCCACCTCCATGGTAAGACACTCAGCATCTGTAATGAGAGAAAAAGAGGAATTCAAACGCAGTTTAGACACCCATTATCTGCGCGCGACATATACCCATCACCCAGATATCAGGCAACGGCGCTGGCATGGTCTTTGGTCTATTTAAACAATAGCATTGGCGACACGAACTGATTTTTATCCGTTCTCTCTCCCGCCTATCGCTCTTGCGTTTTTTTTCGGCCTGCAAAAAAGCAATTTGGCAAGCTGACATATTTATTCAGTCTATATAGTGGCAGGTATAGTATATATATCTATAGATATAGACCGTCTACACGAGGGCTCCGCTCCTCTGTCTCTGTCTGCGTGGCATCTGAAACACGCGCAACCTCTCCTGACCATGTCGCGGTTTCTATTGTTCTTACACGATCTATAAACAATTGATATTCCCTGCAGATAATCAAAGGGGGTTTATTTAGGCATTGTAATGGTTTTATTTAACATAATATTTGGCGGAAAAGATTTCCCCCTTTTTAATAATATCCCATAAATTCAGGAATTTTGGGATCTATAAGTATAATTCTACAAAGACTTGGCTCACTTATTTTATTGTCAGACAAAAAATATATAAATGCTGGCAGGCCTTGTCGCTCATAATGAAAAGTATTTTAATTAACAAATGGGTTTTAGTTGGTCAAACATCTTCTATAAAGCTAACAGGATTTTGATTAAATTTTATGAAGCTAATAACTTTTACAGGGCATCCCTGCTTCGTTTTGAAATCCTCCGCAGACACTACATAATTCACTTGCAATTACATAGATTGCTGACTGATCAATGATCGGATTCTGTGCCTGTGCCAGCGAGGCGCAGCCCCCAGGGAAACTGGTGCTAGTGATGGCTCTGCCCGATTTGCCGACAGATTGCGCCAGTTTCGCTTGCAACGTGTTGAGTGCAACATAGCCAAAGCGTAGGCTGCGAATCGGTTGAAAATTGGCGACCGCGACCACTAAGATAGGTCAACAGGAGAGCACTGCCCACACCAACAACATGACAGAGACGCAGTCAGAGAGGGGGACGGGCGAGGAGCAGCGGACCCAGCAGACGCAATCAATGTCGCAGGCAGCAGCTAATAATACTAATAATTCGCAGCGCCACGTAAATCAAGAGCCTGAGTCAGCGGTGTTTTGCTTGGCGTCGACGCCGGAAGTGCTCGGTATGTCAGGGCAATTTCCGGTTGGCCGAGGGATAACCTGGGGCGGCAGCCACCACATGAATCATCAATACTTGCCGGTGCTGCGTGAACATGGAAGCAGGAACTCTCAAATACATTTACTACAAGCGGGCAAATTTCCTTTGCTTAAAGTTTTAAGGGAAAATCAAGGTTATCCGGCGAGCAAATTTCCTTTACTTCAAGGATTTCCCCTAAATACAATAGGAAATGAAAGCTTTCCTTTGAGTCTGGTAAAGGTATACACGGCAACCAACCAAGTACCATTAAAAGCAGCAACGCCACATCAAGTATACGCCCCATGTGGCACACCCAGCTTCCCCTTATATCACGTATACGCCCCTTTGCACCTTGGATTTCCACAAATGATACAGCTAGGAAACCGCAGGAATTCCGGTGATGCAGTCCCGCACATAAGCATCACAATGACCAGGCGCAACCCAGCGCTGGCCAGCTCACCACCCGTGGCAATGGCTACCCAGGAATTTCCCATAATTAAAAAGCAATTTGTTAGCTTTCCCAATTATCGAACGGTGGCGAATGAAGATGGGCCAAAGACAACGCCCGCAACAACAACTGTGACGCAGCGGGGAACCGCCAGAGACGCCGAAATGGACGGAGGAGGAGGCGGTGTACATAAGGTGTTTGATAATGAACCCGAGGCCGAGAGGAGGGCAACGACGACGGCGGCAGCATTAAACTTGAACGTGGTGGAGGCGGTGGCGAAGGAAATCGAGCATCAACAGGCGGAAAATCTTAATGACGCCTTCGGCCAGCGACACGACCACAAAGGCAGAGTCAGCGACGACGCCATGGATGTGGATGTGGCCAAAAATAAACGCGAAATATGCGAGCAAAGCAAATTAGAGAAGGCCGAAGATCATAATGAGCTAAATATGACTGAGAACTTGGCGGATCAAGAGCAGCAGCAGCGGCGGCAGAAGCAGTCAATATGCTTGGCCAGGGAGCAGACAATAGATGGGGATGGGTATGGGTATGGGAATGGCAACCACCAGTGGCAGCTATCCGGCGATCTCTCAGCCTCAGACGCGCGCGAATCGTCGCCAGAGCAAGTGGACGTGAATAATCTCGGTCGGCAGCAACTGACCCGCGAGCGGAATCGGACTCAGAATCGCTATCGGAATCCGTGTCCAAATATAGAATTACTGAAGAGTTCCGTGCGCGCCTTTCTCGCGGACAGCTCTCCGATCGACTGGGATTGGGACTGCGATTGGGAGCTGCTTGAACTTTTGACCAACGCCATCGAGCTGCTCTGCGCCGCGCCTGCGGACACGGGTAACTTTTGGAGCGAGGAGGCGGTCCAGGCCGAAGCGGACATGACCGTCAGCAAGGTCAGCGAGGAGCGGGAGACAGAAACCGTCGACGTTTATCCCGCCGCCGTTGAGCAACTCGAACAGCCCCTTGACTTGGAGTCGGAGCTGGACAACAATAACAATAATAGTAGCAGCAGCAGCATCCCCGTCACCATCACAGAGCCCATCGATATGAAGTATTCAACGAGTACTGCCAGTAGGATTCCCAGGACGGAGCTATCTCAGCCCGTGATTCAACCCAGCAGCAGGCCAAGTGCCACGAGTCGTATACGCGATGTAACGGATGTACAGCCTACCAGCCGGACTACGACAACTCCTCTGCTGGGCGAACTTAAGCGCAGCTCCACCGAAGCCTCCTCCATCGACACGGACTCAGTGCTGCCGGAGAGGACGCGTCTCCGGCGACAGCGACGTATGCGCTCGCAGGATTCCGTAGAGGAGAAGCCAGAGGATGTGATCGAGCGCATAAACAAGCTGAAGGCCCGCATTTCGGGAGCCCTCAGCGAGGTGAAGGGCGTGCTCAAGCAGTACAGCACGGAAAGCGAGGCGGATGCTGGTCCTCAGGAGCTGCCGAAGCCATCAACAAAGCCACCACTAGCTGCTGCGGAACCAGCTCCAGTGGCCTTTCGCTTTGTGACAAAAGTGCGGCGACGCAGCTATTTCGACGAGGCCGAGGAGGAGAAGGAGCAGGCAGCATCCGCCAAGGATAATGAAAATCTGGCGAATCAGGGCCACCTTTCTGTGCCACAAAGGGATACCAAAGTTAAGAGAGAGCAGACGCCCTTTGCCTTTCCTGATAAAAAGGAAGCAAGTCCTAATCTGGAAACTAAAGGAAAAGAAAGCCAGAATAAAACGGAGAATTATTTAAATGCAACTTCTGAGCAAATTGAACTTCAGTATAAAGATTGTCAAGGATCAAAAGAGCATCAGGAGTCCGAGACCACGGTTGATGGTCAAGTAAAATCTAAAGAATTTAAAGAGGTTAACAAAGATTCAGCTAAATCCTCCGAGAAAATCAAGGAAACAAAATATCCTGAAAAAGATGAAAAAGAAATACTAAAATCTAATCTGCAGGAGGAGCCACCAAAGGTTAATGGTGAGCTACCCAGGACGGATCGGGATATGGGCAAACTCCCCGAAAAGAGCAAAAGCCAGACCAAAATTGAGTTCCTTGCCAAGGTGCAAAGTGAGCTAAAGTCCAAGTCAGTGAGGGAAGCAAGTCGCAGAGACGCATCACCCAAAGAAACAATCACCAAAGAACGAACTCCAGAGGATTCAGTTTCCAAGGATGTAGTAACCAAGGAACTGAAACCCAATGAAGTAAAATCTAGGGAAGCATCGCCAAAGGAAACAACACTAAAAGAAGTAAAGTCAAAGGAAGCTTCAAAGGAAAGACCTCCAAAGGAAGCAGCATCCAAGGAAGCATCGCCAAAGGAAATAACTCCAAAGGAAGCAGCATCTAAGGAAGCAGCAACTCCAAAGGAAGCAGAATTAAAGGATGTTGCTTCCAAGAAATTAGCTCCAAAAGAACTATCGTGCAACGAAAAATCTCCAAAGGAAGAGACCCCCAAGGAAGCCACTTCCCATAAACCTGCGAAAATTAAACCTGAACTAGTAGTCACCCCCGCCAATGAACCTGGACCGCAGCCAGATGAGTCATCCGTAGAGCAGCCCATGCCCAAGATCAAGAAGAAAGTCATCGTGAAGGCAAAGAACCCGAGGCGAGCCTCAATAGCCGCCGTGGAGCCATCCAAGATCAAGGTGGAGCCGGCCGTCGAGCAGATCGATGCTCTCATCATTCAGCGGAGGCCCTCCGACTCGGAGGCGATTGTCAAGCGCAAGAAGAAGCTGAAATTAATGAGTGCAGCCGCATCCCCAACCGAATCCCCGCCAGCAGCAGCAGCCGTAAAATCAACAACAACTTCCGGCAATCAGAGGGAGGCGACGCCTTCAATAGCCGAAGAACAATTGGCAACGCCAGAGGTCACATCAGTGGCAGCCAAGTCGGCCAGTGCCAAGAGTGATCAAGGAGAGGCGACAACGGAGGCAGTGACAACTACAGCATCCACGCCAAAGGAGGCAATCGATGTCGATCCGGCGATCAATGGCAATCTAGCGCCAGCAGGCAATCGAAGCAGACGCGCCAGCCTGAAACTAGCGGAGTTGGTTGGTGAAACGGTGCTGGTGGTGCCGGCAGCACCCCATCCAGTCCCAGCCACAGAGGCATTGCCTCCAACCGAGTCCAAAGAACCCATTAATCAGGAGACGCAGCTGCAGGTGCAAGCAGCGCCTCAACAGGTGGCCATCGCCGCTGACATTGCGCCGCAAATAGCGACGACATTGAGGCAGGAAGAGTCATCGCCAGAGCAGCAGCAGCCAGCGGAGGCGGTCGAAGCAACAAAAGTCGGAGAACAGGCGCCTCCCGGCGACAGTCTAGCCACCATGCCGGAGCTGAAAGTACTCGCGGGTCCGGTGCAGCCCGTCAAGATCGAGACGGTTGAGCAACCCCACGATGAGGCCAAGGGACAGGAGCCGCTGGTCAAGAAGAAGGCACCTTCGCACCTCAAGAAACTGGTGCGCAAGAATTCCATAGACAAGAAGGATGAGGCCAAGCAGGACCAAAAGCAGCAGGACTCCAATAAGCTGAGCAACATACTGCGGGACAAGAACAAGATCAACGAGCTGTCCTCCAGGATCAACAAGCTAACGCCGCCCAAAAAGCAGGCCGTTAAGCCCAAGGAGGAGGAAAAGAAAATAGCAAACGAAGAGCAGAAAGAGGAGCAGCAGCTAACGGAAGAAGCCCCAGCGGAGGAGGCTCCACTAGAAATAGAGGAACCCGAAACGGAACCTGCGCCGGAGCCGGAGCCGGAACCCGCGCCCAAGCCCAAGAAGCCGCGCAAAATCAAAAAGAAGGTGATCATCAAGCGACAGAAGCGACGCCTCTCCATTGGCGACACATTCTTCCTGCAGCCAGAGCCCGAGGAGCCCACGATTCCCGAGATCGAGACCATTGAAAAGGCCATTGCCTACGTGACCGATGACGAGGAGGAGGAGGAGGAGCAGCCACCCCAAGAGGAGCCCAGCAAAGCCCTGAAATCCTGCATGCATGTCCGAGAGTACAAGATCGGGGATCTGGTGCTCTACGCCGAACGCTTTCGCAAGACTCAGGTGCGCTGGAAACGCGGCCGAGTGCTGGAGCAGATCACCAGCATCTCGTACAAGCTGGAAATCGAGGGCAAGGAGGTGCCCGCCCACGTCAGCTACATTAAGAAGTACACCGGGCGGAAGGTGCGCTTCGGGGGCAAGGAGTACCTGGAGATTGACTACGAGCAGGTGGCCGAGGAGGAGCGTCGGGCGGCCAGCTACAGCATATGGAACATGGTGTAGGTGCAGGATCAAACCAAAACCAAAACCAACCCAAAACCCCAGTGGCGTCCAGTGTCCGGTTACCTTTGAGTGGAATTAAAAGACTCCCTGGCCCGGGCTCAGGGGGATTTTTTAAGGATCTCAACTCGACATTCAGTTATATTTAGTGTTCAGTCTAGAGCTTAGTGTTATCCTAGTGTTTAGTGTAACTTATTCCAGGATTCCAGGATCGCTGTGGATGTGGCCCGCGATGCGGCCTTTCGTTTACATTTTAAGTACTCTGTATGTGTAAATATAAAAACAAGCAATTTAATGTTAAATAAAGCGGAAAATATTTCAGTTATGCGAGGGCGAGTTCTATTTTGGGGTTTTCCAAAGCCAATTACTCATAAAAACATTTATGAATCTGTTTATTCCGATGCTTCCCATTCTACGCCGATTGATGCTTCCTTCCCCCCCGACTCTGGCCGAGATTTGCTTGTTTTCGCCTTTCGCCTTTCGGTTTATTTATAAAGCTGCCGCTGATCGGGGCAAATCGGGCGATGAATGAACACAATAAAACAAAGGCCAGAGGCGCTACACACAAACAAAAAATTACAGAGCATTTAAAAGATAAAGGTACATTTTTCATTGCTTGGAGATCAACAATATTATATTGTTTTTGGTTTTCGGGGAGATGGAAACATTTGTGGTTTTAGAATTCCAAACTTGAGGCTTACTTAAACTTTTTCTACGTCATGAATACCATTTTGACAATAGAATATAATCCCTTCGAATATAATCTCCTATATGAAAGCAAAAAGTCTCTACATTTTATAATAACATAATATAAAAAACTAATTAATTATTATTATAATTTTAATAAAAACCTTGTAAAGCATTGAAGGAGTCATTTCCGACCCCATAAATCATATATATTATTGATCAGCATCAACAGACGAATCTTTCTAGCTATGTATGGAAGAAACAAATTTTGGGCCCATTTTTTTAAAATTTGATAAGGGGTTACATCATTAAAATTCTGAAAAATTGACCAAAATTTTGATATCTTAAAAAATTAAATTTTGTATGCAGATATGTTAACCTAAAAGAAACTAGAGCATAAATGTTTACCAAATAAAATTTGGTGCTTTTTTGATTTAGCTATGGATTTTTTAAAATTTGATTTGTCAAAAAAATAATCAATAAAAATCGATTTTGAAAAGTACGAATATTTCAAGTGTTCTTGCCATAAGTTTTCTAAAAACTCAGTGATTGCCATTTATTAAACAAATAAAAACTAACAGAAGAAACCTTTTAGATTTAAAATTAATTAAAACTTTTCTTGTTTTTATATAAAGTAAGAACACCTATAAGACTCCTATTTCGCATCACCATTTTGTTCAGTGCACAAACTCATTGGATGGATTCTGACGCCTCCTCGTTTGGACCATGTTAGCATTCCATGGTCATGGGGCCATAAAATGTGCCAGGCAAACCTCTCAATCGGCAAACAGAACGATATTCCAACGCCCACTCCATCAACGTCGTTAGGCCCCTTAATACTATATCCCATATATCTACTATATAGGATATAGCCACGATCCCAGAAAATTTGGACAACAGAGAAATGCGTGCCATTAATAAAACTTTGGTTTGGCTTTTGCTGTGCATTGGCCTGCATTGCCAGCGAAATAGGAGCGAAAAATCAAATATATAGAAACGGAAAATCGGAAAACCCGAGAAAACAAAAAGAAAAACATTCTGCTAAAGATCGTCGGACATTTCTCATAATTGATTGTCAAGGCGTTTTGGCGCTTTCGGAATTCAGAGGGAAATCTCTCGCAATTATCGCCGCGCTTCGTACAAGAGACTTTAATTCGCGCCGACAAAAAGCACAAAGAAATTGTGAAAACAAAATGCAGAGCACACACATGCCAGCCATAAACATAACATCATGCCAGGGTGGGGAGGCAGGAGGCAGGAGACGGGTTCAGATCAGATGGGGCGTACCATCATCATATAGTAGACCTGCGAATATGCTACATTCCTGGGGGCCGCTGGCCGGCGGGATTTTCATTCAATTCTCGGGGCTGGCAACCGCAGTACTATCTATATATACATATATAGATATATATCTATGAGCGATCAAGACATTATGTACGTCTGGTAACGAGTACACGGAACAAAATTTGATATTTTTATGAGCTATTGTCACAGGTCTGTCAGGAGTATTCAGATTTAAATTAATTTACGACAAAAGGCACCCAGGTAAATAAGGCAATCAATCAAGGAGTAAGTAATTGTTTTTCTTAATTTAAAAATAATTAATTTTAAGCAAGAAAATATATGAAAAGGCTGGTTAGTATATTAAGAGCACAACGAAGGCTAAAACCTTAGCAAAAGTATTTCTTTGTATTTTTATTTTATGAAAAATATTTAAATAATTTATAGAATGATATAATTCAGTTATTGATCAGATATTTCTCCCCCTAAAAATTATTTCCTAGTATTTCCTACATTTCCTATACCCCTTTTTTCATAGTTCCTCCCCCTTTTTCTTTGTGTACCGACATATTTGCTCAAAAGCAATTGAAGCAAAATAAGAAAACAAACACATTTCATTCTATATGTTCGGAATTTCGAGTGCGAGCGATAGTTGGGAACACTTATGAAGAGCAAAAAAACAAAACATCAACATCAAAGATTTCAAGTGCAGAGAAGAGTCCTCGTTGTGGTTACACGCGAAAGCATATACATATGTACGTATCTTTCTCTCAGCATATGCTTATATTATTTTCATTTTTCCCCCAGAAATCTTTATGTGCTTTCCATAAATCAGAGCAGAAATCTAGCGGAGCATTTGCCACCATTAGTGGTCAGCAGAGAAAGAGGAGCAGAGGACCATTGTTGGAGAGAGCGGAGCAGCACTTGGCTAACGAAACTGTGCCAAGTTCCTTGCTCGTAAAATACAATGCGATGTTCAACATCAATGTGGCTGTCCGCTGTCCACGAGGCCGTTCGATTGGGACCGGGTCGGACCCCATTACTAACAACGCAATTGCCAAAATACAACAAATTATTACAATTAATCGTATCAAAGAGACAGCGGGCTAGTGTCCATGAACTCGCACGCTTATTGTTTATCCTAGGAGATACCATAAATTCCATGGTGAAACTATGTATCTTTAGTTCTGAACTCTGGCAAGGCCGTTGTAAATTTACCTCCCACAAACTATAAATCATTGGGGCAAGGCAACCTGCTCGGTTTCGCTTGGCACACGCTTGTGTCCAATAAAAAAATAAGAAAAGTCAACAAGTGACAATGATTAGATGCTAGAAAGTATAAGTAATTGCAAAAGATTTGTAGATGACTCAAGAGAATTAATTAGAAAATTTCAATTAAGAAACACATTTTAACAAGTTCAAAGTCTAGCAGAAATATTTTGCTTTACATTTAAATCAAAAGATTTCTGATAGAAATGAGCTCAACTATTCAATATACAATGTTTGTTTTACATTTCCTGAATCTTAAACCTATGAAAAACTTAATTAAACACCTTAGTCCTTCCTTAGATTTTCTCAAAAAAAATTAAAAAAGTTAAAACAAATATCCCCTTCCCATCTTCGCAGCAAAAACAATTAAATAGAAAACCGAAAAAAAAAAAAAAACACATTCAGTGGCTGTTGGCATGCCTTTGGCTTGGGTGTCACCATCTCGCCATAGCCATCGCCATCGGCATCACCGTGAACGCCAAAGATGGCGTCACACGGCGTCGCCGCCCACCATCTCTTGCCATTTCTTGGGGCAGATCTTAGATAGGAGTACTTTTCGTCGTCGTCGTCACGCACACCTCGATTGACACTTTGAAGGCGCGTCGACGATAATCGCACCTGAATTGAATCACCCAAAGAGGGAGTAGCCCAAGGTCCCACCTTGGCATTTAGAGACTTACGTTTCGTTCTCGTTCTGCAGCAAAGCGGAGTCCAATCGTGAATTCACGTAGAATCAAGCTCCGTTGTCCAAACGTTCCAAGCTCTCCAGAATCTCCTTGCAGACTATAGAGTCATGTGATTCTTCTCTTTAGGAATCCCTCAAAGGCAGCGAGGGGTTCCAATTGTCATCCAGTTGGGACTTCTTGGTGGCCTCTAGTTGGGGTTTCTTTGTGGCTTCCAGTTGGGGCTTCTTGTTGGTGATATGGCAAGGTGTAGATTGCTGCCTCTCAGTGAGATTCTCGGGCTCAGGTCCTGTAGCCTCACTTGCTTTATCCTCATTGATCCGTTCGGTCTTGGAGCTCTTCTTGGACTTAAAGCTCTTCTCAGACTTGTAGCTCTTCTCAGACTTGTAGCTCTTCTCCGGATGATCTACCATTGCTTTTGGTAAATCCGTAAAAGATTTCATATCTGAAGGCATTTTCAAAAGTTTTGAAGCCTCGTCCCCGTTCCGAAGTGGCACTTTTTTCCCACCCTCTTGGGGGATAGGATCGGAAAGAGCCATAGTAATGGTGTCCTTATCCAGATCTTGGATCATAGCCTCCAGACTTTCAAATCTATGCATTGGTGGCTTTTGCATTGGATAGGATACCTCTTCCCCTAAATGACTTGATGGTAGCTGCAAATCGGGCTGCTCAGGCAATTTATTTTCCTTTGAGATGTCCTTGACGCCATCGGGTTTCCGCTTTAATTGTTTAGCTTTTTCTTTATTCAGTCTCTCCTCGTAGAAACTCTTGAAGTGCTCGGTGTGGTTTTTCCTGGAATCTGCCTTGGATCGCCATTTACGGTTGTTTTTCGCACCAGGAATTCGTTGCGCCCGATGGAGACTTTGGTCAGTTTTCTTGGAGGTCGATTCTTGCTTTCGAAACTTGGCAAATTTATGATATAATTTTAACTTCGGAGTCCTTCTGCGATTGCGAAGTGGAGCCTTCCGGTCATCCATGGCTGCTTTTTCCGGCTCCTCTGGTGGCTTCTGCTGGGTCATCTCTGGAATTTGAATTGCCGATTCTGAACCCACCTTGGGCGGGGTCTCCGTCTCCTGTTGTCCAAGAGGAATCATCTTTGAATGATCCCTGCCACTGGTAGTGTTACTGGCACTGGCAAGAGGATCGTTCTCCAAAAGGTCCTGGAAGAATCGCTGCCAGGTCTGCAAGAATAAATTGTATTATTTAAGATATCCTTTTTCACTTCGTTTCCCATACCGCATGAATGGAGTTTTGGTCCTGCAGCCACTTGGAAAACAGAATCTCCATATACGAGCCTTTCGAGGCACTTGGAAACCCGTCCATATTGAGCTTTGTGCCCGTTTCGGACTCGAGGGTTCCAATTGGTCCCAGTCTCTGCCCGCTGGTGCCATCGGATGTTGCCGAGGCCAAGCTTTGGCGTTGAACTCGCTGCAAGGATAGCTGAAGTTTTAGGAGTATGCGACCGGTGGTCAATGCCATGTTAATAAAGAACCCTCAATTTAGCAAATGTTATGACAAATGAATAATTTAGATGATCGACTCGAAAGGGTGATTTTTCTTACTAAAGACTATGTTTGCCTGGCTATATGCCAGATGATTTTTTTTTTGTAATTAAATTATTTAATTATTTGTTATTTTTGTTTTATGTACTCTTTTTAATTTAATTCCTTAAAAAGAACTCTAAAACATTAAAAGACAAATTTATATTTGAATTTAAAAAGATAATAACGGGAAAATATCCGCTTTCGCGGCTTCTGGGCACACTAACTCGCTGAAATCCTCAGGAACGCGCGGTCTGGTAACCCTGATTCCAGTGTTGAAAACCGCAAAATGTGCTCTGCTTTGCCGATGATTTTTCAACTGCCACAATACGGTCACATTAGTCTACAAACTAATATAATAATTAATAAATTTGTTTAGTTTTCTTTTGTAAATAACCCCTGGAGATTTGCTGGAGGCGCCACCATGAACCAGTTTCATGCGCCATCCTTCGGAGACGAGGTCTTCGAGCTGAATGACACGCCGGCAGAGGGTCCCAACCAAGCAGTAAGTACGACACCGAAGGAAGCCAACAAATCCCATCCGATCCGATCCGGAGGTTCGGAGCCACCAGCTCGGGAAACAGTTTTCACAGCCGACCGACCGCTCACCCTAATTGACGCGCATCGATGGCCGTAATGGTTTTATAATGAACAAGAGATCCGAATCGCCCAGCACTCGCGTTTGTTTTGGCGACCAGCTGGACGGATGGACTCCCCCCGCGGCTGCATGTACGCACGCACACAACAGCAAGTGGAGCACACAATCATCCCCTCTCCGGCCCCCCCCTTTGGGCGGGGGTTATCGTTTGGAGAGCGGCCGCGTCAGCTTCTTATCAGCAAACGGCACGCACACGCTCACACAACAGCGACAGCGGCAGAGGCAGAGACGACGGGCAGGTTACCACACAGCACTGAGAACACTCCTCCTCCTCCTCCCCCGCTAGCTTGGCTCCATACAAGTGGCCTGTGCTTGGGCGAACGATTTGTACATTAGTTTAGTTGTTCACTCTGCGAGTGGGATTGCGCGTCAGATGAAGAAGTTTCTAGTGAGCTCCCGGATCCATCGGATGGGCAAAAGGCACCCATAACTAACCATGTCCTTGTTTTCTCTCTGTCTGCAGTCGCGGAGAATGCTTAGCCTGGATCACTCCACGTTGAACGATGACGATGAGGATGAGTATGACACATATGGCGGTGTCCAGGGCTTGGCGGCACAGCAGCAACATCAGCCCCAGCATCAGCAGCAGCAGCAGGAGGTGATGATTTCCCAGGCCCAGCAGGCACAGACTCCTCCCAAGCCGCTGGCCCCATTTGCTTTGTTCTTCCGCGACACTGTGACGGCCATTAAGCAGCAGAATCCTGCCTGCTCCCTGGAGCAGATGCAGGTGATTGTACAGACCATGTGGGACTCCCTGGATGAGACGCAGAAGAGCGTGTATAGTCAGCGGCACGAGCAGGATAAGCGGGAATATCTGCGCCTCATACGCGACTATCGCCACCATCTGTCCGAAACGGAGGCCTTGTTGGAGCTAGAAAATCCAGTTGTTTCCTATGCGGTTCCCAAGGTTGAGGTGTGTAAGGTGGAGCCGCCAGAACAGACACAGCAACCACAGCCGCCTGAGCAAATCCAGCTACTTAGCGAGGCGGCCAGGGTGCAAAAGTGTACGCGAGAGCAGTGCAACAAGCCGGCCATCATTAATCCCGACTGGGAGGACGAGTACTGCAGCAACGAGTGCGTCGTCATCCATTGCCGCAACGTGTTCAATGAGTGGGCGCTGTCCCTAAAAAGCTCGCCCTCGTAGCACCTCGCCTCCGCCCCGCCTCCGACTGAACCCGCGCCTAGGCTAAGTCTAGACTCTAGATTCCATATGTAACCTAGCTTTTCGTATATCGCTCGGGTGCGCGATATGATAATTAGTGTAGAAGTCCGTCAGTTTCGGGCGTAATTAGCAAATGTGCGGAAACGGAATGAACGCAAGCCAAGCTTTTTATATTTTAATTATTAATAGATCAACACATAAAGATAATGTTTACTGAAGAGAAGGCACAATAAAAGAGGCCAACGATGAATATTTCACTGCAAGCGGTGCTCTCTGTTTCTCTCTTTGTTCTTATCAGTGTTTCCCAATGACCACAAATCTAGCCCAGATCCCTTTTATGGAAGCGGAGAGCAGCTATAGAAATAAGGAAGAGCTTGGGACTCAACCATAAAGAAACTTAAGAGAGCCGAATCTAAGCCGTTCTAAGACGTCTCTTTAATAACTTTAAGTAAAACGCAAAACGAATTTTTCAAGCTCTTAAAATAAACGTTTAACCATTCGCTACAATAAAACCCCTTTGTTTTATATGGTAAATTCTCTTTCCCTTTGGTCTTATCAGTAGTTTTCAATGACCAGATTTCCAGCCAGATCCCTTTTATAAAAGCAGAGAACAGCTATAGAAATACAAAGAGAGAGGCTCAATCCACTCTCTCTTAAAGATCAACTGACAAGAAACCTAAGAGAGCCGGAGAGAGTCATAGCTTCAACTTAGAGTTAATAGAAAAGAGCTGATCCAGGATGCCTCTTTAAGAACTCTTAGTAAAAACGCAAAACAAATTTTTGTCGAGCTCTGAAATAAACTCTTAATTAAAACACAGTAAAACCCTTTTGTTTTATATGGTAACTTTTAATAAATACACACATTTATTACTTCTTGCACTTCATTATCAATATATCAATTTATCAATGCCGTTGCTTACAAAAACACACTCTTTCGTTTGCTTCGTTCTAAGTATATAATAACCGAAACTAATTAAAATGTATAAATTAATTGTATCAAATAATATTATTTATGTGTAAAAGAGACGTTTCCTTGGTTGCCTTGCTGAAGTAATGCGCCATTGTTGTTAAGAGTACGAATATGAGTTAAATAAACAACAGTATAAAAAAGAGTTCAAGCCTAAAAGAGATCCCTCTTCTATATAGTATATATAGCATATCAAGCGGGGGTTAAGGAGAGAGAGCTTAGAGGAGTCTCTAAATGCAGCCTGCAAAGCGTCATCGCTGGTTCGTACTTTGAGTAGGGAGCTGGTTTATGGGTTTTATATAATATAAGCACATATTGCTGCTAGCATTTAAATGTAAACATAAAGCGCACTCTAAATAATATCACCAAAATACTTGTTTTCATTCATCAGTTTTTTGTTTTCATTTTCTTTTAGCAGTTTTCCCTTCTATCCTCGCCATAAGCTAATATATATAGTTATATCTTTAAGTGGGGGGGCTGGGCTTAGGGTTCAACGGCTATATAACTTGATTCCGCGGGAATATTTTATTCAACTCTTTTTGTCCGTTGGTAGTAGTATGCTTTATCCTTTAAATATCCTTCCTGCGGCAGCTGCCTATGCTAGATTATTGACTAGTGTTGCCTTATGGGACGTTTACGGTTCTGGGTTCGGGTTGCTGGTTGCTGGATTCTCTCTTCCTTTTCGGGTATCATATTTAATACAACCTAAAAGGATAGAATACAGCAAGTTAGTTACGTTTGTTATACACATTCTCTCCAGCTCACACTCACCCCATTATCCTATTGATTTTGTAGCTCCTCTTCCTTTTTTACTCCACAATCTGCAGCTCGCTCATGTCCAAATCCGCGCTGTCCTTACAAAAAGTACTCGAACGCTCCAGCTTGGACTCTACGCGATCCTTGGGCGCCGGCGCCCCGCTCATCATCTGGGCATCGATGAGCAGATCCAGCTTCTGTTTAACCGCCTGGGCCGACTTGTAGGATCCATTCGTGTGCCCATTGGTCACCGTGGCTGTGGTCTTCTTCAGATGCAAAGTGTTCGGACGCCGAGTGGGTATGCTGGAGGGCAGACTGTTGCGCAGGTTATGCTGCTGCAGCATGCTGGTCACCGCGGAATGTGAGGAGGAGCGCAGGGGTCCAGCGGAAGAGCGTAGTTGCACTTGCTCTTCCCCTGGAGCTTCGGTTTGCTTCAGTTGCTGCTGCTGCTGCTGTTGCAGCTTGTTCTTCTCCGCCCGCTTGGCCAGTATCTCGCGGGATTTGGCCGAAAGAAAGCTGTGGCGTCCCTTGTTCGGTCCTCCTCCGGTGGCATCTGTTCCTCCCGCCGGCACTGAAATGGAGCGCTGCTTGAACAGCTCTCTTGTGGAGAGCGTGCTGCTCACCGAAGACAGGCGACTGGCTGCCGACTTGGTGGTGTGCACGGAACTGGGACTGGATCCATTGGAGGCCACCACTGCATTGTGCTGCTGCTTCAGCTGACGCGTTGACTTGTTGCCCACCGTAGAGCCTCGCTGCGTGGCCTTCATTTTGCCTGGGGTATTGACTTTTCCATGACCATTCAGCTGCTGAATCTTGGCCAGCTTCGAGCTGCTGGATAGCGATTCGTGTGAGATCGTTTTGTTGGTAATTACAGAGCTCTTCATGCTCTCCGCCAGGGAGTTCTGATCGGAGGAGTACCTGTCCTGCGGTCCTCGCGAGTTGCTCTTGGCTCGACGCGCCGGCGAGGCCAAGCTGTCCATGGAGAGATTGCTGGACTTGTTGCCCAGTCGTGCTCCATTTTGCTGCACTCGACGAGCCGCTGGACTCGAGTTCCTTGAGCTATCGCTGGAGGAGATGTGCAGGTTCTTGGCTGGCGCTTTTCTACCCCCATTGGCGGGAATACTGGAGCTGGTGGCACTGCGAACTGGTCCAGAACCATGGCCATTGGTGGCTGCAGCCCGGGGCTTGCGGGGTTCCAGGTAACGAGGTCGGACTTCGGCTAGTTTGGTGGCGGCGGGTATAGGCTTTGCTGGATGAGCAGCAGGAGCAGCCTTGGTTTCCGTCGCTACTGGAACTAGCTTCTTGTTCGTCACCGGCGGAGCCTCTGACTGGGTGCGTCTATGCAGATTCAAGCTGTGGCGTTCCGAGGCCACCTGAGAGCTGGCGCGATGTGGGACATAGGCCCGGGAGTTGGACTTGAGGATTTTGCCTTGGAAAAGATAAGGGGAGAAAAATGTGTTTAAAAAAGTTAAAGGAACTCCAAAACTATACTTACTTCCTCCCTCACGGGACTCATGATTCGCCTGCACTCCCCTATCCGCGGTCTGAACATGACCAGTCGCTGCCTCCTGCGTCTGGGTGGCCTTGTACAGCTGCGCCTCCTGGGCATGGGCTCGCTTGGTCTGCGCTTGAATGGCCAGCTTGATCTGCACCAGATCCTGGCTTCTTGAGCTGCCGCCAAAGGAGAAGGCCTTGCCCACTGGCTTGCCATTCTGCCGCTTCATGTCCAGCGGCTCGGTGAGACGGGCCAAAGTCTGAATCTTCTTGCGCAGCTCCAAATCCATGCGCTGCCAGGCTGTGACCCGCATGGCCCGTGAGCACTGCCGTATGAGGCACTGTTCCACGGCATAGACGAGGGCACCCACCAAACGGATGTATTCCGGCTGCCAGTCCAGCTGCTCCTCCTGCAGACCCTGCAGCTCCCGAGCCAACTCAGACTGACCCAGGCTGGCGGGCATGTGTATAAGCTTGGCCTGGAGCACAGTGTTCAAGCGGGTTACACGCTGATAGCTTCTGCAGGCCTGCTCTGGGGTTAGTTCGGCGGCGGTGTGCAGCAGGAGCGTCTCCAGGCGGGGAATATGCCGGCTGCGATCGTGTCCTAAAGACAAGAAGGCATCGCTGGCTATGAGGCTGGCAAAGTGGTCACCCACATAGGCATAGGCAGCATCCAGGATGTCGCGTACAAGCTGCTCGCAGACATGGCCCCAGCGGTAGGCTGAAAGCTGGGCCAGCAAGTGGTCGCAGTCGAGCACCGTGTCCAGCACGGTCTCGGATGTCTGGAGGGAAAGTAAACCTTCAGCAAGGATTGGGGATAAAGGGAATTATCCAGGATAATACTCACCAAATAAGCCACGATTTGCTGGCGACATCTTCCCAGGATATCCGGTGGAAGCTGGGCAAACTGTCGAGTGGGCCACACCTTCAGATAGTGGCGACATGTCCAGCGCAGGCACTTCCTGTACAAATCATCCAGAGCATGGTTCAAGGCCACGGGCAGGACTTGAAGAATCCCATCAGTGCATCCAGAGCAGGGCTTGTGGAAGTTGTGGCAGTAGTTCGTCTTCAAAGCATGCGAGGTGACCTCCTTGAGACCCTCCAAGCCCAGCAGATCAGCCAATGCTGCCAGCTCCATCAAACTAATCCCATCTGGCGGATGCGAAGCCCCCGAGTAAATGTGGCACAGCGCAAAGTGCACAGCCGCATAGGAGTATCCCTGCAGGGAGACCACGCTCTGGGCTCCATGACCCGCCAGCATGGCGGCAAAGTACTGACACCTGGAGCGCAAGATGCACTTGTGTGCGCGTATCCTACGTCCATGCACCTCCACCAGCATATCCGTGGCTATCTCCTGCAGAAACATCTTGAGCAAGTCTTCACCCAAGCGGCGGGGCTGCCGGCAGCTCAGCGAGGACTCATCCATGCCCGATCTGCTGAAGCTGGAGGCCAGACTGGAGTCTGCACTGAGATCCGTTTGGATGTAGTCCACCTGCTGCTGCTGCTGCTGTGCCTGAACCTGATCCAGGGTCATATCGTTGGGCAGGGAGTTGGAGAACTCCTTGGAGAAGTTGGGAAACAGGCGGGAGAGGCTCCTAATGTTGTCCACCGAGTTGGTAAAGTTCTGCAGGGTATTGCCCGTGGATCGGGTCATGGCCCACGAGTGAGGACGCGCCCGGTTCTCGTCCCGATAGAGCCTCTGCCCCAGCTGGGAGCTGCGGTGGTGGTTATTGCCCACACTCTTGCTCATGGAATCCGGCGATTGGAGATCATGCTTCACCGGCTTGTCCATGTCCGAGAGCTTCACAAAGCTGGAGGGGATCTGTGAGGGCTGCTGTTGAGCCTGCTGGGAAGCCTGCTGTGGCTCGCCATGTTCGTTCACAGTCTCCAGCAGCTGCTTCTGCTTCTCGATGGTGGCCTGCAAAGATTCCATGGTGTGGCCATTGCTCAGGGTCACCTGCTTCTTGGGCGAGGCCGTCTCCTTGGCCTCGATTATGGTCTCCATCACGCTGCTGGTGCGATTGGAACTGCTGCTGGTTAGTTGGATGGACACGGGGAGTGCCACCAGTTCCGCTGCCTGCTCCTTGGCCAGCTGCTCGTCCTGCTGGAAGGTGAGATCATCCGTGTCCGTGTTGGAGGCAGGCGACATGTCCTTGGAGAGCACTCCCTCGGTGACCGAAGCCAGACTCGACTTGTCATAGGTCTCATTGAGCTGCACATCTTTTCGGCGCTTCTTAATCCTGCCCTGTTGGGCCTGGGCCTGCTCCTCCTCCGAGCAGCTGCTCAGGCCGGGATTGGAGCCACTAAAGTCATCGTAAGGGGACACGGAGCTGTCAATGGACAAAGAGGATGCCTTTGAAATAATGGGCAGCTTGTCTATGATGCTCATCAGGCCCGAGGAAGAGGACTCTGCTCCCCCATTGGCCGTGAGGCTAATGGATCGCTTGCACTCGCTGCCAGTTCCTGGTCCTGATCCATTGTTGCTGCCCCAGCTGTGCCGCTTGGCAGGATCGCTTTGCTGGCGCTGCTGCTGGGACAGACGACGCAAAGCAGCCACCGTCAGTGGCGGCTCCAGATTGCATCTATAATCCAGGGATTTGCTTTCGCCGGAAGAGAGTTCTTTCTGGTTGGCACTCTTGGCCATTAGGGTCTCCGTGGAACTAGCGCTTGACTTCATCACCTCAATCTCGCCGCCATTGACCCTTCGCTGGGGTGTAGAGGAGCTCAGGGAGCTGGACAGACGCTGGGCAAGACTCAGCGGCTCCTTGCGCCCATTAGAGCGCGGCGTTTTCTGTTCTCCAAAGTCTATAAACATGCTGAATATATTCTTTGGTTCCGGCTTGGGTTCCTCTCTAGCCTGGGCTAGATCCCGTTCCTTCTGAGCCTGCTCCTCCTCCCTGCCGCTCTGCGAGAGATCCACAAAGAAACCCGCCGACTTGGGAGCTGTATAAGACTTGCTTAGCTGCGAGGGAGCAGGACTTGCTCCAGCAGCTGGCTTCGCCAATGGTTGCTCTTGCGGCTTCCTGTCCATGTCATCCAGGGACACGTAGAAGCCACAGCCGCTCTTGTGCGAGCTGTTAGAGTCGGAGCGTTCACGGAAGCTGGAGGTGGTGCTGCTGGTGCTGCGTCGCCGTTCCGGGCGACAGTCGCTCATGTCCACCACCCAGGAAGCTATGCCAGACACGGGCTTACGCTTCACCCGCATTTCCACGCCGGCAATCTCTGGATCCTCGCCCAAGTCCTCTTCATCTTCATCCTCATCCGCCAGCGGGCGAGTGGGCGCAAAGTCCAGGGACACAAAGCCCCCGGAAACAATTGGACATGTGTCCGTGCGCCTCTTGATGCTGGGACTCTCGCACTGCTTTTCCCTGAAATCCTCAATGGAGGCACCACCCGAAACTATGGGATTGGCCTCGTCGAACTTGGAACTGCGCTTGGGAGTACGCGGCAAGGGCAGCGGCGAGTCGGTGGCATCGCTGCAGTATGCACCCGAGTCCCGGTGGTGGGAGAGAGAGGAAGACAGCGTGTAATCCCGGTGGATCGACGAGTTGTTGCTCCCCACGGACGCCGGCTCAATGTGCACCATGGAGTTGTGCGGCGTGGAGGCCGAGGCGGATACAGAGGCCCCTTGGTGACTCCTGCCCTGCTCCGACCACACCAGACTCGGGGCTGGACTGCTGGAGGAGTAGTCCGTGGTGTAGCTGAGATCGGGATGGTGCTGGCTCTGGTGATGCTGCGTGAACTTGGGACTGCTGCCCAGCGGATGCACGCTGAAATGCTGGGCATTGTGCTGGAAGCTGTAGGGCACGGACATGGGCACTGCCGGGCGCTCCTCGGCGGTCTCCTCATGCTCAGGCTGCTCCTCTTGCTCCTGACTCTGTCGGCTGCCTTTGCATCTGGCAAAGGCCTTGTGGAACTGCTCCAGCTGCTGTGTGGGCGAGGGCTCTGCCTCATCTTGCTGATCATCGTCCTCCTGTTGCTGCTGCTGCTGTGATTCTGGTTCCTCCTGAGCATGACCATCTAGGCTGGGAAAAGACAGCACTTCGTCCTCATCCCTCAAGGAGGAGGCATCTATGAAGCAAGCACTGGTGCCGGAGGTGGACAGCGGCTGATCCCGCTTCTCCAGATCCCTTAGCAAGCAGCTGGCGGTGATGCCCTTGAAAACGGAAGGCGTGGTGTTCTCTGTGTTCTCCTCTGGCTCCTCCTCGGGTGCTAGTACTGTGTTAGCTGCCGGATACATGGACTCCCAGGATCCTGTCTCCGTTGACACTGTGGACGTCTCCATGCACACAATCTCCTCGTTCTGGCGCTGCTTCTCCTCCTTGGAGGGTGGCTTCACCTTGCTAGCACTGGCACCCTCATATATCTTGTTGTCCACGTTGGAGCCACTGCCCGAGGGCAGCACATCTGCGGCGGAGACAGCAGCTCCATTGCAGTCGGGACTGGAGACGGGCGAGAAGGTGTCACGCTCCTCGCCCAAGTCTAGTTCGCAGGTTTTGGCTGAGCCTGAACCCGAGCCCGAACCAGAAGTCGAGCCAGGCTGCGGTGCTCCTCCTGGAGTAGGATGCACAGCAGCCGCCGCGCGACGTATATCCTCGCTGTACTGAGGCGCCGAGGAAGACGAGGACGAGGAGGAGCAGGCAGAGGGACTACAGGCGCTGCTGCCACTGCTGCTGTTGGTGAGATTCGAGTAGTTCGAGTGATTTGGTGAACTGGCGTCCACTTGCTGGTCCAGCGAGCGGCCAGTAACCAGGACGGGTGCCTGTTCCGGCGACAAGGGCGATGCATCCATTGCGGGGGGAGGAAGGGATTCGAGGAGTGTGGGAGAGTGGAGTGAGTGGAGAGTGGTATGAGTGGCTTCACTCAACTCATCGACGCTTTCCGGTCTGGGCCCAACCAAGCCTGGTTATGCTTCGCTGCCTGCTGAATGCCAAGTGGTTCTCCTCCTTCTTCTTCTCTCCTCTTTTTTTTATTTTCTTCTTTTAGCTGTCTTTGCTGTTTTTTTTGTTGCTGTTTTTTGTCTAGGGCCACATACTGATGATGGCCCCGCCCCCTGCCCCGCTGCAGCTGCCAACTGTCAAATTGTCAACTGTCAGCGCGTGTTGGCAACTGGGAACAACACCGGCAGGCTGTGAAATCGATACTCAAGAGTCAAGTGTGCAAAGGCTTGATCTCTCTTGAGCCTACTGTTTTTTAAACCTGGTCTCTCTTGAGTCAATCCTTGCTTCTGCTTACACTGCTTTACACATTTCCCTTGGGATTAATCCTCGATCCTGGCTTGCCTTAAACTGCTTACTTTCTCTTGAGTCTGTTTTTGCAGCTTTCTTTTTTTGTAAGTACTGCTTACTTTCTCTTGGAAGAACTTTATGCAGATCCTTTAGTTCTCTTGAGCTTATTCTTGACTTAACTGCTCTCTCCGGCTTATCACTACACCTGCATTTCACTCTCTTCCATTAAAGAGTGCATTAGCTTGCACTTCTTTTGCTCTTGATTGCCTGAGAATACTAATGAGGGCCAGATTTGCTATCTTAGTCCAGCTCGTTGTTTTCGTTGTTAGTAGATTTATTCGTTTTCCCTTTCTTCATGTGCAACGTCGCTATTATTTCGTTTTTTGTTTGTGTTTTTTTCTGCTGCGTCTGCTAAAGTTCACACTGACTTCTTCTGTAGCTTTGCTATCTTGGCGTTTGTTGTTGTTTTTATTGTGTTACTGCTGCTGCTGCTGATTTATCGCCAATTGTGCCAATTGTTGAGACTCCACTGTTGCTGTTGTTGTTGCACAATTAAGCTGCAAAAAAAATAAGAGAGAGAGAAAACATGAATTACTTCACACGGAACCGAGGCAACAACTACAAATAAATACACACAATTACATACACATACACACACTTGGCAACCGAGGAAAAAATTATTGCATTTACTTTTATTTTATTGCAGTGCCTTTAACTGCAGTTAACTTCTTATTAAATTTTGTGTGCTTGCAATTATTTTAAACTTAAGTCTCATTAAGCATCAAGTTGAGGCATGCGAGACAGGAAACGAATATAATTCAATGATAAATTACTGTCGTGTGTCTTTTTAACCATCATTTTCCGGCAAGTGACAAGAATCGTTTGGAAAGGGTATCATAAGAAGATTATAAATATGTTTATACCCTTGGAGGGTATTATAATTTTAGTCAGAAGTTTGCAAAGCCGTGAAGAAGTCATTTCCGACCCTATAAATCATATATATTCTTGATCAGCATCAACAGGCGAATCTTTCTAGCTATGTAGGGAAGAAACAAATTTTGGGCCCATTTTTTCAAAATTTTATAAGGGGTTACATCGTTAAAATTTGACATAAATTTGAATTTTTTAAATTACAAATTTAGTAAGCAGATTTGTTAACCTGGAAAAAACTAGCACAGAAAAGCTTTCCGAATTAAAATTGATGCTTTTTTGGCTAAGTTATGATTGATTTTTGATTCGATGCCATGATCCTATGGCAACCTCCAAGAGTATACGAATTTCAGCTTCCCGAAGTTTGCTTTCTTTCTTGTTTTAATTTGAAAACATAAAAAAAATCCACCTCTAGCGAATATTTCAGGAAATATTAATTAATTAGAAAATAATTGTTTAATTTAAAACTGTACATTCTCATTAATTTTCAATTACATATTCTAATAATACATTAAACACGGCCTTTAAATGATGATTGACAGATCATAAAAAGAATACATTAAATTACATCCAGTTCAATTGAACTCAAATATCAAATTACATTTACGATCTCAACCTTATCTAGAGATTTTCGAAAAGATGACTCTCTGCACCCCAGAAATTCAGGAACTTTAAACCATAAAAAACATTTATCTTCCAAGCACTATCAATTATAAAGAAATAAACAACAATTTCATTAAATTAAGTTATTTATTTCCCTACAAGACAAGATGAACAATAGCTGCTCGCTGAAATATACAAAAACCCAGATGACGTCAATACGTCGCACCCCCCGGAATTGAAATCGTTGCCAGCTTTACCCCATTGGATATGGCACCTCCTCTACACCCATCTATAGACATATATGTATACATATAGTATAAACCACCCACCTCCCATTTGCAACACCCGAAACCAACCCTCAGAAACCGCATTCTACAATAGCAAAAGCTTGACCCTCGGCTTTGTTGCTTGCTTCCCCTTTTCGGGTCGGTCCCGGCAAACATATAGAATTTCAATTCCATTCCAATTTGTTATCTCGGAAGCAAGTGCACATGCAAAACCGATAGCGCTGCGTTTGAAATTCGATACTGGGAAGCGGGAGAATATGCTGAGGCCAAGTGGAATTAGTTGTAAAAACTTGGGAACTCTGAAGGCTCCTCTCGTTGTTTACACAGTTTGGGGAAAATGCCTTGAGTTGAGGATTTCAGCGAACTTACGCACAAACAATAAATATAATATACAATGTTTACTTAGCAAATATTGGCACAGTTCAACGAGAGAGTTGACAGAAAGGTGAGGTTTATTTATGGGAAATAAAACAGGGCTTATATGACACCTTTTAAGAGTTTAAATACTTTAGGCATGGGAAGTTATTAATATTTAAAATTATTTTTAAAATGAAATAACTCTTGGGAAGTAACTTTATAAAGAAGTTTAGGAACTTAACCCTTGGCAAGTGCTCAGAAATTAATAGTTCTTTACGTAACTTAACTTCCCAATAGAACTGTCTTGCATTGAGTCTTACAATCTCCTTATGACACCTTTCTCAAGTGTCAAAGAAATATTTAAGATTATAGTAAACAAGGAAAATCTCTTAGGCACGAGCAAATTGCAATTTATTTTGTATTTATTATATATTATATTCCCCAGCTATACACGTAATATTCTCGGATCGAATTTGCATACAAAGGCAAGAAACAAATCGCTGAACATGAAAAGTAATAAGCTACGTACTCTATCTGGTATCTCTCCACCTCTATCGAGTGGTTAATCATGCAAATCGTGTGCCTGTCTGGTAAACAAACAAAGAGACTTGACTCTCGCATATAGAAGAATATATAGTAAATCAATCTGCGGACAAAGGGCGATCGCTCGCTTGGTCTGTTACACTTTGCCAGAGGAGATCGTATCTTCAGCAAAACTCCCGACTCCAAAACAAAGACATTATTTGCCAATCGAACTGGAAACAAAGGCCAGGCCATCGCCATCGAGATTGTGTCCCCGCCGAGAGCAAACAGTTGCAATATCCAGCGGATAAACACACGGCAATTATGTAATTTATGGCTCACTCCGCCGATATGCAGTGGCAGCAATAAGAAACCAGCACCATAATCAGCCGAAGGAAAACGGAAAAATAAAAATAAATTCACTTGTAACTCGATAATTGCACGTTCTGTGGCCGGCCTCTCAGGTATGACTTCATATTCAAGCTGGCGGAATCCATGCATAATATTCCATATATGGCAAATGCTGATTTACTTAATATTCCACACGAAATTTATGTAATTAAATGGCTAATAGTACACTTTAAACAATAAACGATAGCCATTGAGGTATGACTTTAAAATCATAGTTTTTACAATGCGGAAATCTAAAAAGATTTTCTTTTATGGGGGAGAAACGTTTTGATAATAAAGCTAAAAGTAGGCAGAGATTTAATGGCATTTAAACAATGATTAATAATATTTTTAAGTATACAATAATATTTGTATTTCCTATATCAAACCCTTTAGTAATAATTTCAATAAAAATCTATTATAAAAACCTATTGTTTATGGCAAGTGTTTATTGTGATTTAATAATCCCATCAAGGTATGCCCAAACATTTATGCAATACCCTTTATTGTAAAATTATAAAGAATCGCCCCCGCACTCACACACAACAACCTGGTGTTACTTGGCACCCTGAAACACTCTCGTTTCCATAGGCGATTTCCATACCATAAACCCATTTATCGCTGGCAGATACCAAACAAAGGTCGGCATGAGTAATCCAAGGCCCAGAACAACGCCAACCAGCCACTAGACAGACGGACCAAGTCCAAACAAGATATAAGCTGTCGATAGAGCGAATAAAATAAAATAAAACGATCAAGAGACGTCGCTCCTCGCTGATTTGAATCTCTTGCCAAATATGGGCGCAACAAGTTGACGATGACGACAAGTTTCACGATGATGACGACCCGACTGAGAGGCAGAGCCAAAAGCCACAGCATTAAGGAGAAATCTGAAGTCAATGTAAATTTATAGATTGTATAAGAGAGGTTCTGCTGAAAATGGAAAATGTACGAAAGCCAAACAATGCCTCGTCGCACCAGGAAGTGTGGGCAGAATTTCTGAAGTTTAAAGTCAAAACACAAGAAGATTGTTGGTTTTAATTGGCACCCGGGGCCAAGAGCTCACGGGGAGAGCTTTGGATATTTTTATAAGCGAAAGTTGGGAGGTAAGAAGTCTAGGGGGTAATTGGTTTCATTTCGGAATAAATTAAATCTTAAAAAAAATATATATATATATTTTAAATAAGAATGCCAAAAAGGTTTTTATAAAATAAATTAAATTTCTATATATTCTTATAGATCAGTTTTTACTATTATTTTGTGAAAAGCAACTTACTATTTTTTATTAAATATTTTTCTTTATAGATTTCGCCTTAATTTGCTTAAATTAAAATGACATCCATCAATTTAATCTAAAATCTTGGCTTCTTAATTATTTTATCTCATTTATTAGGGTCAAATATTCTAGGTTTAAAAACTCGTTTTGTCTAGCAACTTGAAGATATCTTGATTTATTTTGCAGACAAACGACTCTCCTCTCAACTTATAAAAAATTAAATTATTTCCTTTATATCTCTCCCTATAGAAATATTCTTTTCTGTTTTGTTTTTTTAGTTTATTTAATAGAAACAAAGCGGCAAAGACAACGTCAAACCCGGGGAGTGTGTGCCGTGAATGTCAATGGCTCTGGCTTTGCGTCCATCCAAGCCAACCACCCGAAACCAGTCGCCGTTGCCGGAGTGGATCCCATGGAGGAGGAGTGGAGCGTGGCGTTGGGGAATAGAGATACCAGAGATAGATAGAGACAAGTGACAAACGATAAGTTTATAAATGCGGCTACATTGTTGCCAGCAAACTCTTTTGATAGAAAAAAATAATATATATAAAAATAAATAGAAAAAAAAAACGATAGAGGAGAAAAAAGAAAGAAATAATAATCATAATGACCTGTATTTATAGGAGGAGGCACAAAGCGTTTTGTTGGGCGGGGACCCAGGGGTTCGACGATCGCACCATGATGGAGCGCAAATCGATGGAGCTCTCTGAGCTCTCCGCCATAAAAGCCAATAATAGCTACAAGTATCCAGCCAACGAGCACTCACAAATTGCCGAGCAAATTGTCCGCCAAATGATCAGAGCCTGCGGCACAAGCAAAGGCACACATGTGTGGGTCTAGAGATGGTAGTCACTGTTTGGCATATCAATTCATTCCCATTCAAAATCAATGATATATACGGGAGTATAAAGACCAGCTATGCACATTAATCGGTTACTAAATATGGGGAAAGGTAGAGTTTCCAAGACAAGCATTAGTTTGTAATCAAAAACCAAAGAGAATTGAGGTTTTCCAGCAAACATTAATCAGTTTAAATATTTAAAACAGGTTTCAGTACGAGCAAAATGAAATATGTATGCCTTAAATGGTAACCAAATACTTTAACTGCCATAAAGATAAGATTAAAACACTAAATAGTAGTCAACTACCTACAAAAACTAGCCAAAAAACCAACAAAAAAAGATTTAAAATATAAGCAAATCGATAAGCTAAACCAGAAATATTCCATTTACTTAAGAGGGGTTAGTAATTAGCAAAAACAATTGACCATGACATGGCTTAAAATCAAACCCTAATCGAAAAATCAATAAGGCACTTAAAGAGACAACAGAGAATGCCTCAAATATAGGCTGACACCCCATTTAATGGCTTTAATGCAAGCTTTATTGGGTATAAAAAATGGGATCCTTAATCGAAAGCCACCATCGAGCCATTATCCTTTACACCTTTAGCCAGTAAACTGTTCCAAGGAAACTGCCATAAACCCCAAGGTGTTTACCTCGAAGGGATTACCACTCGTCACGCTAGCACATCTCTAGCCATAACATGGAGCCTCCTCCACCATCTCCAATCCACCTCCATAGCTGTGCCTTGTGTATTTGGTGTTTGGGGCAATTATATGCGCCATGCATGGACAATCGCTAGCGCGTTGAATAGCATTTGATGAGCGCCAAATAAACCTTGCGTGCGGCTACAGCTAGAAGAGGAAACCAGAATTCACTTTCGTCTGCGGCCCAGAAACCAAGAAACCAACAAACCGAATTGAGGCAATGTCTGAGAGTCCAACTCTTGGTTGTGGCTCTGACCAGTGGCCACGAATGTGTTTTATGGGCGGTTTGCGGGTGCTTTGGGTGATTCGTTGTTGTTGGCAACTAAAAACCACTTTAAGCGCCGCACTCTGTCATGTGGGTCTTCCTTTGGCCACTTACTGCTGCACTTACAGCCAAGTCAAAGAGCCAAGAAGCTAGCCGAAAAGCGAGGTCAGTAATGGAAGTGATTTAAAAGGCCACCCTCTTTTGGGGGACTTTACACGGAGAAAAGCATTTAACAAATGGGTTTTTAAATAGGAAAATTAAGGCAAAATGGTAGGGCTTTTGGGAATAGTTTTTGTCACAACAAATATGTTTTTGAGTTGAAAAACTATGGGAAAATGTTATCTATGGCAGAAAAAACAAGTACTTATATTTCCAAGTGCATCTCCCACGTTTTAGGGTCATTCCGAAGGACACTGCACGCCATTATTGCCCATCTCTATCGGCGCCCCGACAGGCCACGTCAGTGCCAAGTCAAGTTGCCAAAGGGAGTGGGCTTAAACATAGAATGAGGAGCAGTGGAGCTTTGTCTTGGAAGTGAGGCATAGTCGAGCTTAAACAGGGAACGAGGCAGAGTGTAGTGTTGACCCTGACTGCAAGCGAACGTGTTAATAAATCAAAAATTAAATTAGCATCGCTGACGTCTCCATGACTCGATGTCGATCAGGCGGAAGGGCAATTAAAAAAACAAATAAAGTGCAATTACAGTGTACATTTAGTGGCGCCTCCTCGTCAGCACTGCAGCGCTAATTAGCGGACTCGCCAGAGTCTTGGCATTGACTTGAGAGCCTGACCTTTCCCGGCGACTCGAGAGACTCAAGGAAGTGAACTGGAATGGAATGAATCCCCACCCCGCGACATGCAAATCATTTCCATGCATACGATAATTGTGAGAGCCCAGCCACCACCACGCAGCTGGGCTTAATTCATAATTAAAGATCACGCAGAGTGCAAAGAGGCCGACGTCGTCGTCGGTTGGGGTGTAATATCACGGCTGGAACGAACAGTATTCAATGGGGACAATGCCACAGTAAACGAAACTTATGAAATTTATAGTAAGCCAAGCTTAATAGAGAGAAAACTTAAAAAAAAAATCTCTTTTAATAAACAATAATATAAACAATCTCTCTTTAAATGCAAATTTTTGATACAAAATCTCTGAAAAATTTAGTTTTAAAACTATCCAACTTTACTTGCCTTTAAAAAATTCGCAGTATACTATTAAGTTTACAAATCTTTACTATTTAAATTGTATTAAAGTACATTCCAGCCAAGTCTACCTGTAAATTGGCATAAACTTCAAGTACAACAAAGTCGACTCTTACAAAAAAATTGATTTACGAGCGGTGGGGCGCCGTTTGTAACTCAATCAGGCGTCAAAATGTGTGTGCGGCCCTTGAAATCAAATGAGACGAGACCGAAGCGAAACAAACCGAAAAATCGAGACCAGTCCGTCATCAGATCCGTCAGAGTGTCGAGCCCCAAGTCGGCCAAAAGCTGAACCAGAGACTGGAGCTGGGAGCTAAAACCGAAAACCGAATCCAAAGCTGAAGCTAAAGCCAAGCCAACTGTGAAAACATCAAGAGCACAGCTGTTCTCCGATATGTTTGTTTGAATTTATAAAGAACTATGTGGGGAATGTAGATATTGTGAAAGGTATGACGGCGATAAGTACTATCTAAAATTCCAGAACAACGTGTTTTGTTTATTGAAATCTGAACCATCTATAAAATATAAAAGAAATTCCAGAGTCGCCAGCTACTGTTTAAACAAAGAAATTGATTCTTTAAATAAAAGCAAACTTTTAAATTTTTACGCACTCTTGTTAACCATTTAAAATTTATAACTGTTTTGCATTGAAATCCTTAGTAAAAACGGTAGAGTTTACATTCCAGAATTTATTAATTTGTATGTCATATTTAATATAAAAATTCTATTAAATATAAACATAGTTTTCACTTTACCACCATATTTTCTCATAAATACACTTGTTAATTATTTAAAAAACAACATTCTTCACTATATCATTAACAAACATCATTATTTCAATACTTATACCCATTGTTCATGGTATTGACAGTTCGTCTAAAGATTTGATTCCATTGGAATCTGTTCACACGATTATATATTGTATTTTATATACGCCACATCCCACACACTGAGGAAACTTACAGAATATATTTGCATACACGTTCGTTACACATTAGCACTGAGCTTTGGCTTTGGTTTTGGTTTTGCTTTTGGATTTCGATTTAATTATTTTATTATTATGATTGCCTTTTAAGGTGACAAACGGAAGTTTTTTCGGGGGCCTTCAGATTCTCTTTCGATTCATAGATTTCGCCCAATTATTGGAAACACCGAACACTGAATTTTTGCTGATTAAATGCCAACACACGTCGGAGCGCGAAAAATACAATTTGGCTTTTTTTGATAGCGCTGCTAATCAAATTTGCTTGCCGCCGTGTCTCGGAGAATCGTTGGGACGCGCAGACACCCAACGGAACCGGAGAGAGCGACAAAAGAAATTAATTTACGGTTTATTTTTTATATTATGGCAATGCGTGCGGCAACGACGACGAAGCTTGTGAATGTTTAAACTAAAAACATTTAAACAATCTTTTCGTTTTCGGTGTGTAACGCTCGCGAGCACCGCTCAAAACACAATGAGCAGGCGGCGGGCTCCACATTCTGAGTGAGCGAGCCAAGGCAGCCCCAAAAAGCACGCGAGGCGGAAAGAGGGAGAGCAGCTGCGGTGGGGCCGGCTCTCAGGAGAGTGCTGCACAGTGGTTAATTACCAACAAGTTTTGTTGAACTTTTTGTTTACGTTGCTGCTTTGGTAGAGCTTTATACAAATTCTAGAAAAAATATTTGTTTCATTATATTATTTAAAAACAAATTGCTATATTAAATAATTACTAAAGTGTTTCAAGATTTATTCAAATATATAAAATATGATTTTTAACAACAAAAATAATGGGTCATAACACAGCTTTAATTTTTACTACCAAACTTTTATAAAACACCCCACTGTGCGCTGGCTAATGAGCAGAGAACAGAAGAGAGTGTCAAAGCCGCTGCACTTTGAGTGACTGCTGCAAGTGAGTGAGAGTGTTGGGTGAGTGTGAGTGGGGGGAGGGGGCCGGCGTGTGAAATTTTATGCAAATTTGCAATTTTTTTTTAATATAAGTGCGGAAAATAAAGCACTGGTGTCTCGTACAAATATAAACAAAAAGCCACTGAGCCATCCATCCGCCAAATATTTTTGCACAGAGCGAAATTATTTTTAAATTTTTGAATATTTTTCCCATTTACAATTTATATAAAATGGTTCTTTTTTTATATTTTTCTATAAATATTATTTAATATCATACAAAACTTGTCGGCTTGAATCAAAACAACTTAAAACACTATAAAAGATATCGAATATAACTTAAGGTAAGAAACCATTTTGTTAAATCATTAACTAAACATTTAAGTATCCATTTACAAACGGCAAATGTTTAAAGGGTGTGAACTTTCTCATCTACAAAATATATGCGAAACTTAAAACAAAACATAAATATGTTTGAAATGGAAATAAACATTTCACAAACGTGTGGCAAAAGCAATTTGAAATATTTCCAAGCAAAAACATATCAAATATCTCTTTTACAACCGTCAAATGTAAATAATCATTTTGTTAAGATAACAAATTTACATTTTTCATAAGCCAAAGGACTGGATAAGCAAATGGTAATTTTTACTTGATATTTTTGATATTTTAATTATAATTTAAACCGTTTTAAAACGAAGAAATTATTGCGATGGTTTGAATAGTAATTTGAATAGCTTTTAAATAACATGTATCTTAATAAATATTTTATTCAAAAGTTTTTCACATCTTAAATACTGAGCATGGAACCCACATATCATTTATCTTGGGATCATCATTAAAATCATTAACAGAATCATTCTAACTCAAGAAGTATACTTCCACTCTTTGTAAACAATAAGAAATTATATGTTAAATGGAAACATGAACAACATGGGATGTTTATAAATGAATTTCTGTTTCCCCGAGCGATTGTATGTCGTTTTTTTTTTATTTCCAACTGATATGAAAGGCAAATTTGTTTTTTGGCCATACCAGGAGGTGAACCTGCCTCAATTTCAGTTTCGTAGGCCCGACGCGATATAAACAAAGCGAAGGCGGCGATGATGTGCGAAAGTTCAATGCACGTTGATTACACAAAATATCAGGAAATCAGAAATTCTGAAAAAGAGGCAACAATTGCTGGCGGCAGTTGTGGGACAGAACAAAGCATTCCGCAACCGCTTTTGTTGTAAGAATAAATCACAATTTTATGGCATTTCCACGCAACTTGGCCAACAGCGGCAGCCAACAGTTGGCCGTTTTTTTTTTCGGTACGTGCTTTTCGACCTGACATCAACATTTCTCATTAACATTTGAACATGAAGTTACAACAACATTTAAGGGACCAAAACTTCATCTCTATGAACCATAGACACATGTCGCGCAGTGTCTTTGGGCCAGGCCAAAAACTCACTCACTCACTCTGTTCATATGCAAATTTTAGCCCAGCAAAAGAAAAAAAAAAATTCCCCGAACAAAGAGTCTGACAAAAAGTTTATTTTGCAGAAGTAAATTTTGTTTTTCTTCTTTTCTTTTTTAACGAAAACGAAATATTTATGACCTCGAGGCGACAAAGCAAAAAAAGACACTATTGCATATGCACATCCACACATGCTCAGCTACCAAAAATACAGCAGCAGAAAATAAAAATATACAAAAAATAATAAAAACCAGAAGATGCACAAATGTGCAAGCTGCTGCCACTTTTTCCGCGCAAAATATTCCCTTTCCCGGGCAGGGGAATATGAATACGTAATTCAATTTGTTTTCAATGCAAATTTGGAGAAATAAAAAGTGAAGGAGTGGAAAATAAAATCTAATATTCTTTTGGCAGCATGAAAATGTAATAACCAGGACCCTAATGACGAAGCTCGTGTGGTCTTTATAAGCTTAAAAATGATGTGAGAACCTTTGACATTTGGGAACTTTTTATAAATTGGAATCAGATTTAATAAATATAAGATATTTAGATAAAAAACAAAGCTTTAATTTCTCTACAATGATTTTAAACATTTTCAAAACAAATGTTATGAAAAGCTATTGTATCTTTTCCCACTTGGAGGCTCATATTTATTATATTTCATTAAAAATAAATATAAACAAAATGTAATAGACTTAGTAAGGTAATTCCCTATTCTTCATACAGGAAAATTAAATTTTCCTTTTGCATTTCATGCTAGCCGGCCATCATTTCTGACATTGTCGGCTGCGAAAATGTTTAATGTCAGGATCGACGACAAATGAGATGTGTGTGCTAGTGCATATAATGGCTCCGTGACTGCCATTGCCTTTGAATTTCGTTGGGGTGTCTGTGCCACATGTGCGTGCCAAAAAAGTAAAACAAAAAATATATATATATTTGGGGTAATGGGAAAGTGCGTGCCGCGAGCGAATAATTTACGATCCAACTGCAGTTGCGGTCAGTGCAAGTGAATGCGTTTTCAGGCGACGCGACACGATCATCGTCGTCTGGCATTATTTTATAAACCCCCACAAGACCGTCAAGGTCAGCGGTCGATACCAATCGAGTGGAAATACTTTTGGCAGCCCGCTCGGCAGATTAATTAAGCCAGATATATAAGATAGAGAGACAGACAGAGAGAGAGAAGCCAAAAAAGCCCGAAAAGTATCTGCTAATGTCCAAACAGCGGGCCGCTGAAAAAGTAATTATTATAAATAATTATTAGAGCGCAGTGGCAGTTAGGCAGCGCCAGCGGATCCAAACGTTGAATAGCTATTGTTGTACAGAAACAACACAATTCTGCTCTATCTGAATCTGGCTCTCAATCTGAATCGGTGGCTGACTGCTGCCTGCCGGTTTACTTTCGAGAGGGGATACAGTGAGAAAATAAAGTAAAGATACTTTTAGTTGGATTTTTAAAAGGAATAAACCTTATAAATTAAACCTACACAGGTTGGGGATTTTAGAGAAAATCATGCTTGAGTTTTGTAGAATTATTTAAAGACCCATAACATAAAAAATGGTGAATATTTGAATATCGAATTGAATATTAAGTGACTTTTATTCTGTGTTTGGATTTAACATCTAGCTTAAATACAGTAACTGATAAATATAGGCATGAATACCTTATTATGACTGATTTGAATGTAAAAATATTTAAAATATTATTCAATAAAAACAGTTTTACCAGTAAGAAAGTACAAAGTAAACAAACTTTTTTTATTTAGTCATCTCAGTGAAAAAAGGACTTCTAAAAATATATTTATTAACCACTACAAATATCTTTTAACCAACACAATACCTAACTTCTTGGTACCTCAATTTTTCTCCCTCTGCTGTTTAGTCTGAGTGCTTTTAGCACATTGATAGATAGGCACAGGCCAACGCTCTCACTCGACGGCTACTAAAACCGGGGCGATATTGTACTAAAGGCAGCGAGGTGGGGCATAGAGAAAGAGATTAGGCCAGACATAGAGTTTTGTGTATATAGTATATACACCCATATAGAGACCATAACTCCACTGCCGCTGCCTGCAACTTTCCATATTGAAAAATTTTCCATTGTTTGCGATTAGAGTTTGGCGATGCAAGTGCGCAGATAAGCCGCTCATTAAGAGTGTTTCTTTTTGATTTTACTTTTCTTTGGCACTCTATAACATATGGGATTCAGTGAGCGGGGAGAATTATAATAATGGGAGAATAGGAAGCCAAGAAACACGTAATTTGGTTTGTGCAAATTGCAACTGACAACTGGGCGTGGTCCAGCCGGGGTTTTTGCATATGGAAAAGAGATGGAAATGCGGTAGAAAAACAGAAAAGCCGGCGTCTGGAGCTCATTTGTTAATCTTTCTTCTTTTTATTTTGTTTATGCGCCATCATTATTCAACACTGAACATGCTCAAGTGCCGTTACGTTTGTACATAAATCCAACAGCTACTTTTGCGGTCGTCTACCGTTGCCTACTATTATTTACCCAGTTATTGCCTCTACCATTGTTGTTGCTAGGCAAATGTGCAAAATGTTAATAAACTTTTATTGCGCAAAAAGGTAAGGCATATTTGCCACTGCCACTAACATTTATTATAATTGCGCAAAATATATGCGCTTTGATATGCCAGCGAATAGCAAATAATTTCCATGCTTCAACCCAATCCAGCTTTTCAGCAATTTGCCAACGAAAGTCATCATAGCAATTGTAATAAATACAATATAAAATATAAGTATACACAAGCAGATGTTTGCCGTTTGTGAACTTTTGTTGTTGAATCATCCACAGCGCATCTTTAAGCCCAAACAGCAAACAAAAAATAAACCAGAGGGTGAGTTCACTGCAAAAGGTGAGTCATCTCTGAGCAAAAATATTTCAATATGCAAATAAGTGTCTGGAGAGAGCAGGCCCTAAAATTAATAAACTATTATTATTTTCACATTCTTGGATACCAGAAAATATATTTAACATTTCCTGTTATTAATGCCAAAGTATTACTTATTGTTCAAGCCAAAAATTATACATCTTTTAACTTAAATCGTATTAGAATCAGAGTCGGACTAAAGTGCAAGGTTTAAAAAAGAATTAAGCGACCTTTTAAGTATCATCAATCTTCTTATTTTCAACAAAACTTGTTATATACTTTTAAATAATGCTGGCTTATATTAGTTAATATGCTTTGCTTGTTTTTGTACTAAACGAAAAAGCTGACCAAGATTTAAAAGATGACAGCAAATATTCCAACAAGAAGCGAAATCAATTAGCGTAAACTGGCTAATGATTCACTCAATCAATTGTTTAAATTGTTAATACATATACCAAATATGGCCAAAAAAGTTTATAGAGATTATGTCTTTGTCTTACAGTTAGGTTAAAAATTTCTTTACAAAATTAAAGGTACTACTTTTAATTAATTTAAACAAAAGCCTGCTTTTAAAAACCTCTTAAGCTTACTTAGTCAATCAATAAAATCAAAAACAGCTAATGCCCAAAATATATACCCAGGTCTAACTTTGTAGTTTCCAACTTTTTTTTCAGAGTTCCGCAGAAAAAACACTCCTAGAAAGTTTAAATGGGCCATAAACTACGCTAGCGGCACCGTAAAGTTTATTGCGCTTCCATTTGTTTACAATTTGGCGTGGCCAGCGTCACCCACACAAGCGAGTACGTTTAGATTTATATATATTGCAGCTTGTAATGAATAATTACACAGTCTAATTAAACGAAATACGTAGTTAAAGGCACAAAAGGCCGCACAAAGGCAAGCGAGCGAGTGCTTGGAACCCACGCAACTATGACGACATTGAGAGATCGCTTTTGGGCGGCAGAGTGACAATAGATCGGGGGGTTACGGTATGCTGCGCGGGGTTCTAATGCCAGTAAATAATATATATAATAAAACTGAAGCTGAAGCTTATTTCTGCCCCGGGGGCAGAGCAATATGCCACAGTTAAAAACAAAAAGAAGAAAAGTCAATGAACTCGCGCTCGTCGTCGTCTCAGTGGCCAATTTTTTATTGCCACAAAACCGTTCGTATGTAGTATGTATGCTTTTCAATTTTCTGTAATTGTTGCTAGTTCAGTTCGCTTCTCTCTGCCAGCCAGCTTTCAATTTGCCTCAGTTAAGCGAAGCGTTGAATTGAAAGCGAGCTCCGCTCCGGCTCTGGCTCCGAGTCCATGTCCATAATTTGCTAATCACATTTGGCAAATTATGTTGTAAGCCCCACAATTGTACAATAAAGCGATCGCTCGCGGCGACAGATGGGCGAATAAACACTTGAAAACAGATCCAATAAAGCGTCGGGTTGACAAATTTCCATGTCCAAAACGATGTGGAAAGAAAGTCATGCCAAATGAGGGGTAAAACGAGAAAAAAAGGAAACCTACTTTAAAGGCAGAGAGTGAAAGGGGTGAAGGTAAATATATGTACTTGTTAGTCTAGCTACTACTATATTTTTCAGTAATTAACTACTGTACTTTCTCATATACAAACACCAGAATTTGCGGTTTGGGGAACTCTTACTTTCAATTAGATACAGCACACCATAAGACCCATAGATCTTTAATAACTTATTAGTTTCTCCATGTTCTCTAGCCTGATTTGCTTTCCGCTTTCCCCATTCCCTAAAGAGGAAACCCAGAAAAGCAAAAGACAAGCCCCACACATATCACGCAAAAGAAAAGCCCCATGAATCATATATGCAAAAGTGACACAGAAAACGCGACGCTCGACACGTTTATTATATGTCCGGTCAATGCCAAATAGCACCTCCCTCCTGCTCCTCCTCGTTCGATCTGCAAAAGTAGAACTTTGAAACTATAAACAATTTATCTTGATTTGTTCTGGGTCTGGGAACGGCTGCCGAGAGAGGGTGAGCAGCGAGCTCACGCAGCGCCGAAAGGTAAATGACCAAAAGCCATCGAATCGACGTGTCGTGCCGCCAAAATGGATTAATCGAGGGAGGTTTTATTGATGATTAAAAAAACATCATTTGGAGGACATTGCCATGTTGAATTAATTGTAAGTTGTATAAATATTTTATGATGATATATTTTATGATGTTTAGCGAGCTTTTTAATGCCCGGAAATTGATGGGGGGAGTGCCCTTACAAGGGATTTACAAACCTTAGTTTGTAAAAAGTAGATGGGATTAGCTTTGATTTATGTAAAAGATGATCAATTATTGAAGTTCTTATAAGGTTTCAGGGTATATTGAAATTAAAGAAGCTTAGAATCATGATTCTGCAATTTTTCCCATTTTGGAAAAAACTTTGGCAACTTTCGCTTCTCGTTGCAGTTTTTCCGTTCATTTTCATAACGACTGCATTGACCCCCAAAGCGGATTATTTCGTAATTGTCGAAAAGAAAAATAAAAATCGATAAGTGCTACGTCAGCTCGCTCTCGCGTATTTGAATTGCTCGGCGAAGCGCATCTGAAGGGTGCTAGAAACCCCTTTGTTTTTGGCCTCAAGTGTATTTTCGGTTTCTCCTCCGCCTTTTGATTTTAGCCTTTCTGCTGCTGCTACTGCTACCCTCCCCCTCCCGCCGTGTTGACTTATCTAATTTGCATAATTTTGCACGCGAAAAACACTCTGAAATTATATGTATATTTTTTGCATGCAAATTGAAAATTGATTTTTCGTTTTCAGCTATGTTGCGCAAAAATTAAAGGTGTCGAAGGTGAGAGAGAATTGCATTTCGGCTGGTTTGATTGCCGCATAAATCATATTTTATGGCCATAAACAACGCAACAAGCATGCGTTTTATTGGAATTAGGCACATTCGAGACTACCATTTTGATTGGCTTTGATTGGTAATAACAATTATTTATTCGAATGATTGATTTATGAACTGATTGATGTGTGCTGCTGCTTGATTTCACAACTAACACGCACTCAGCCTCTTGTCTCTTTTCCAATTGGGGACAATTTGGAGGGTTGTAGAGAATATTCCCACAGTAGTATGACCTTCGCTACCCACGCCACTTAGCACCTCATCCAGGCCATAACTTGGCTAAAATTGTGCCAAATATAAATCAGATCCAAAAGAGCTACGCCCACCAGGGAATGGGCTATGGAAATGGCGAATGCCTCAGGCCAAACGTAAACAAAGCGTGCCCAAAAATAGCTAGCGATTAGCATCTGGGCAGCCAGAGTCGAACGTGGCGATGATGATGATGAGCCATGAGCCTCCTCCTAGCCTCCACCAAAGCGTTTCCCCAACTTGCGTGACACTTTTGCCAAGCGTCGCCTGGGATCAACGCATTCTCACTGAGCCCCGGCTAATTGTTCACACCCGCCATTCGCTCGGAATTAAAATGGGAATGGAGCCACACCCAGCTGAAACTAATCTGTAAACAATTAAGGCGGCGGTTGCTGCAGCACATATTTCAAATTAATTTGCAGCATGTGCGCCATTCAGCTAATTAAGTTTGCCCGCAGATAAATTAAAAAACAGGAAGAGAAACATACTATACTAATTAGCAGAAGTGTTTAAAAAGAAATCAATATTTCTTAAATATTTTAAAGAGAAATAAGATGGCTTGTGTTATTTTATTTACATTTTTAAACACTTTTCTTATAATTCCAACATAAAATTATAATTTATTGCTAAGATTTTAAGAGTTTTTTGATAATAGTTTATATATTAATTGAACTAAGCTATGACTTTCAGTGTAACTACAGAAATAATAAAATTCAATAATTAAATAGGCTGCAGTTCGACTATTGATTGTTGTTTTTAATGTTAATGTTCAATGGAAAAGTACACCGCACTGCGACGACGCCTCTGATAAGAGACCAACTAATGGGGGAACAAACTGTAAGTGGAGGGGAAATGTATAGGAAACTCGTGCCTATGGAAAGCATATCACATTTGACTCACTTTCACACAAACAAACCGAAAGGCAGCAAACAAAAGCAAACAACACGAGGCCGGCGAACGTGGAAAACTCGGCAAGTACAAACACAAACACGGCCCACAAAACACAAACACATGTGTGAAAATGTGGGTGAGGGCACAGTAAACACTGCCTTTAAAAGATATTTTTGGTTGCCCAAGAGCAGCTTATCTGCAATTCTCTTTATGTAAGCAAGCAACCATTGGAATGGTTGGATAATAATAATAAAAAGAGAAAATAATTAGAAATTTCACTATCTCGATTGGGTTTTAAGACAACAAAGTGGATAACACAGATATCAGAGCAGATATGCTCAGGTAGAGCATTTCCCATTTTCCCTGTAGAGAAAATTTCAAATATAAATAAATTTGTTATCTCAGTAAATTATAAATAATTTAAGTAGCCATTATAGTAGGATTGGAATTAAAAAAATCTCTTTCGTTCAACGTCTCCTAAAAATCACAGTGATTATAAGAAAGAGCATTATGTTACCATATCTTTTACACTTGGTTTTTGCAGTTACGCAGATAGGAAACCCGCACACCCCCTACTGTTAAGACTCGCCACTGATTAACTAATTGAAAATTTGTTTTGCATTTGTCTTTGCCTGTTTTCCGCTTCTGTTTGCGGCTTCTCTTTCCTTTCCTTTAATGGAAATGGAAAATGAAAAATGAGAAATGGGAAACGAGTAAAAAAGTGGTAGCACACTTACTCTTACACACACACATTTACATGTGTGTTGCGTAGTCGCCCTAACGGTAAAAACATTTGTAATTGCAATTTGTGCGGAGAGTCAAGTGTCAGCTGTTGGCTACCTCCCCCCTCTATCGCTATCTCTTTCGCCCCCTCATTCCATCATTCTGGCACGCAATATGGCGTCATGTCTTTGGCATCTCGCTCGCACACACACTGAGAACAAAATAAAATGGTCAGAATGAATGCGACAATTAAAATAAGTGAACTATGTTACAAACTACAAAGTGAGGCTTTGGCTTTGGCAGCCAGCGCGAATTGCTGTAAATTATAGTGTGTGTGGATAAAGAGAATTAGAGGGAAAACATTTCTAGGTCAGTGGTGGAAATGAGCTCATGTGCCATACAGTGGACAAGCGTTATAGGCAACTTTGGAAATACACTGGACACAACCGAAATTGAAAGCTTTGAAACACATATCCGTAACCACAATATTTACAGTTCTTCGTCGTATGTCGTACATACTTTTAATATCATTTTACACCCAAGACTACACCTAATCATTCCTAATTTGATAACGCTGGAATTTGTATATTTAATGATAAGTAAACATAAACAATCTAGCGTTACTGGCGCCCTGATACAGACATCAGATATAACCATAACACCCGACTTCCGACGTGAAGAAATTCACCGGGTTGCCTTTATTGATCGATTGCCAGGAACCGTTGATGAAGCACTAAATTTACCATGCTTAAAAATAGCAACTTTTGGCAACCCAATTCCCGAGAAATAAATAGGGCATCGATTGCGCCGAAATAATAGAGTGATATCATTGGGTAGTGGCTTCATTAATTAAATGTTTCCTTGCTTTTTGAATCTAGTAAAAGATACAAGTTACAGATATTATATTAAATAATTCTACTTGTCAACGTGTTGTCTCGATTTAATAATATTAATATAATTAATAAAACAAATAATGTAATGCCCTTGTCGGCGAGTGTTATCTTGAGGAGATTCCACCACCCCCTTTTTAATAATAGTACCTGACCTGGCCAAGATAAGGATAAGAACTGCACTGGAAACAGTGACGCATAGCACTTAGTTGCTATAAGTAAGCCCCGAAGTCCAAACCCACTTGACTTTTGGCCAAATCGGAATGCCCACGCTTCTGTTTGGATTTTGGATTGGTCTGGGGATCGTTATGTGGGGATGGCGCGTCCAGAAAACAGAGTGCCAAATGCTGAGCAAACTGTATAAATTTAAACGCACACAGCTGTTGGGATTTGAATTTACTTATTTTTTTTTTTTTTTCTGGGTTCGTTGGCTGCCAGTGAGTCATATAGAGGTGTTTCGAGGAATTACTGAGTTGGTTTGATTGATTAACTAGTTGGCAATGCAGTCATAATTCGCTATATCTTGTCTTTTTTAAGATGGAAGATGCTCTCACACATTTTTAGGGGAATTTCGTCGAAGTTGAAGTTTGTTTTAGATATACAGATATTTGTCAAACTTATAAGGAAAGCTTATTTTAATATCTTTTTTATATCACCGTGAAATAAACTAATTTGCTTGACTTGTAGACTTGGCTGTTTATCGCTTTCCTCCATCAAAAGGTTATTCCCACCGAAATTCCGGCAAAAACACAACCGCCTGTATGTAAAGTGGGTTAATAACTTATTTCCATGTTTGTATTTGGCATTAGATGACTTTTATTTTCACAGCTCTTGATGCGGGTTTTATTGATTTTTCTTATTTGCATTTCCATTTGTTGGGAAATGCAGCCGGAGAAAGGGCAAAGGCAGGGGCGGAAGAAGGCAGAGAAAGAGGGAAAAGAGTGGGCCGCCAAAAATACGCGCTCGGCTTTTTTGTTGTTTGCGGTAAGTCACTGCCCGTGTATTAGTGGGCAAGGAAGAAAGGCATAGAGAGCGAGAGAATACGAAAGAGAGATGCGAGGATACAGGATGCGAAAACGCCAGAAAGAGAGAGGGCGCTATTCCTACCCCAATTGCGCCCGGTGGCTCCAAAATGGCCCACGCATACACACACACATACAGGCAGGATGAAAACACAGCTGCAGCGGCGCTGATTTATCGATTTTTCACTGGGATACCGATTTCCCCCAATTATTTGTGCATTACATAAAGTAGGCGTTATAAAAGGGGCGTATAAAATTGGCACACCGAAGGGATCTAAAAATAGCCATTGTCCCCCGCAAAATCGCACGCTATAATTAATGCCCTTGACTCGCTTCCTCTTCTTTTTTATCAACCGTTTCTTTCCTACCTGCACACTCACGCATGCACTCACACCCATGTCTTTGCAGAGGCGGCACAGAAGGAGGAGAAATAAGGAGATGCCAAAACCCACACGGCAACAACAACACGGACGTGTGTGTATACTCGGCCCGTACTAGTGCCCATACTTACTTTTTTAGTTAAGCAAGCGCCGCTCGCAGGAAGTCGCTTTTGGCCTTATTGAGAGTTTCACAGCAGCTAAGCAGCATTGTTGGCTGTTTGTTGTTGTTTTGATTAATTGGGCTCCATTGCACGGCACTTTCATTAATGATCTTTTCTTTGGGCACCGCAAAAACTGGACACTGGTTGTTTTTCTCTTTTATTTCATCTTTCTGTGATGGCTTAGCGAAAAGGAGACACTGCGCGAACTTGGGGCGAGTGCATAACTGGTTTTTCTGCACAGCTCATTTGATTTCGCGTTCCTCGTATCTGTTTATTTGAATTAATGTGGCCCGCACTGCACCAATTCGCCGCACTTAATTGCGGGACAATTAATTTGCACTCCGTTTGTTGTTTGTTATTTATAAACTTTTTTAAAATAATGACGGAAAAAACGCGACCGTCCAGGGGTGGGCCAAAGTCGATAGTCAGCAACCAATCGATGTTTCCCAAATTTGTTAAAGCATCGATGTGTTTATCGATGTGTCTTCATCGCATGAGCGACCAGTGTTGGCAAACAACGCTTTCACAATAGCGCGCGCTTTTTAAAATTGGTCCTTTGTTGCTGAACAAATTTTATTCATAAATATACAACTTAAACTATTAGGACTCAGCACTTCCTCACATCCGGCACGATTCCGCACTCGGCAAATGGATCAGGCTTGGCCTCCTTCTTGGCGCACGGCGGGCACTCCACGCAGCAGAGATCGTCCTTGGCAGTGGCCTTCAGCAGTCCGTCGATATTCTCGCCCTTCGCCGGCTTCAGGTTCGTGCCGGAATTCACGCGGGCAGGAACCTCGCTCATCTTGGTCTTGGAGGAGGAGGACCTGGGCTGCGTGTACTTGGGCGCGTCCGGAGGATTGGGTCTGCCCCAGAAGTCACGCGGTACATCCCAAATTATGAGCGACCCGTCCGTGCTCCCGGTAACGAACATGGTCATGCAGGGACTGTAGGCGCAGCTAATCACCGAAGAGGCGTGCTCGGAACCCAGACCCACCACGGCACCGCTGTTGTAATCCCAAAGCTTCACCTGCAGATCGCTGCCCACGCTGATGAAGTAGTCCCCGGTCTCGTTGATGGCCACGCAATTAACGGAGGACTTCTTGGAGGCAGTCAGCTCCCGGATCAAAGCGCCATTGTATACATTCCAGTAGATGATCCGGCCATCAGAGCCGCAGGTGATGACCTGGACACCGGTGGGGAAATAGGAAGCGGACATGAACTGGGTGTTTGAAGTCACCACCTGCTTGCGGGTCATGCGTCTATCGGAGATTGGGTTTTAAAATTAATAGATAATAAAAACGATTTTATAACCATCCCACTTTATGTCCCAGATGACACAGGAGCCATCAGTGCAGGCGGAGATCACCTCCGTGTCCAGGTAATTAATATCCAGCGATGTTATGGGTCCCGAGTGATCCTTCAGCACGCCCAGGAGATCCTGACGATAAGGATCAATCTTCCAGACCCTAACTTGACCCTCGATGCCTCCCGTGACGATTAGGCGACCCGTGGAGGCCACGGCCAGGGCGCTGCATCCTTGGATTGGATGGAAGGCGGTTGGGAATCAATTGCAGGATATTTAATGTAACACATTTACCCTTATTGTGAGCATTGGGAATGGCATAGATGAGTCTCCCGGTGATCGGGGTGAAGGCTCGAATGATTCCATCGTTCCAGACGGAGACAATGCTGGTGCCGTCGTGGGTGAAACGAACGGCAGCACAGTTGAAGTTGTAGACCATGATGCGGAGCAGTTCCTGCTTGCGTCCAGAAGACCAGATGCGAATGGACTCTTTGCCCGAGGTCGCAAAAACAGCAGAGTAGTTTCTATCATAAAAGTATTAATTGTAACTGGATTACCAGTAATCTTCACCAAAAGACTCACTTGGGAAAGGTGATACAATACACCGACTTGGTGTGACATGTTCGGAGTAGCTTCAGGACCCAAGTCTTGATATTGAGGCCATAGATCTCATTGGTGTCGGTGCAAATGTAAAAGAGATCCGTCTTGGAGCGAACAAACGAGGAAATCCTTCCCGACACATGGGTCTTTTTCAGGGTGCGCAAATACGGCCAGGTGGGCCCCGGATACTCACGGAAATTGATCAAGGGCACATCGGTGCGCTCCTCCACCAATTCGATGTCGCCATTGCCGGCTCCAATTAAGAGGCGTCCTCCTTCCAGGACATACAACGCGCGAACGCCGTTAACATAACGATTGCAATCGCGACCCGTTGGCTTTCGGGGATTGTGGGTTCCAAAGGCTCCCAGGATGCCGCTGGCTGATCCTGGCTTACTCACAAAATCACGATCGCAACAGTTGAGGGCAATCTTAACGATATCGCCGGTTCCAGTGCCCAGAAAGGCGAACTCATCCGACTTATTGATGCGGGCACAGTAAAAGACCCGAGACTTGCTGGCCATCTGGACATCCTGGACATATAGCTTCTTCTGTTCGCGCAGGATGCTCCACAGGCGCAGGTGCCGATCTCCGGCGGTTATAAAGAAATACGGATTATTGTGCAAAGGCCGGACAGTCAGGGCATTGCCGGATATGGCCCTAGAGGCCGGAGTCTGGCAAATCGGAGAGCTGTGGGGGGATTAGCTAAGATCTATTTGGAATACAGGCAAACTCACAATGACTCCATGTCGAAGACGATGACAGAACCATCGTCCACTCCACCAATGGACACCACACAACGGTCCCCGGACGTGAAGCAGATGGCCTGCACGGAGACCTTGTGCAGATCGTGACGGGCAATCTCCTTGCGCTGCTCATAGTCCCAGACGATGACATAGCCCCGGAAACCCATGTGGTTGATCTGACCCGAGGCCATGTACTTGCCACTTTTGCTCAGATCCAGACAGGATATAGTGTTGGTGTGTCCCGCGATAAACTCCTGGGTGTTCTTGACGTAGTCGGCGATCCCGATCTTGTTACCTAGGGGAAAGATAATGGATCCGGTGGCCGGATGCTGGCGCACTCCATTCTCCACCTTTCCGTTGATGCCGAAAATGGCACGCGGCAGGAGATGCCGGCAGGCTTCCTGGTCATGGGCCATTCTTCCGAGGATTATCTTGGATTATATTAAGAAAATATATTAATTTCCGAATGTAAAATATGATGGTTGGGTTGTGTCGGTTATTTTTTTATGCTTTATGTTTTGAAGGTTTGTTTTCTGTTTGAAAACAAGAATTTTCCAGCGTTGCTTGGTTGCCGTTGCCAACAAACTTGAATTTCAGTTTTTTAAATTTAACGGAAAAATTGTTTAAAATGCTCAGCTTGTTGTCCCTGTTGGCAACGCGGTGTTTACATTTACAGTTTAAAATGCTCAGCTAGCTGTCCCGCTCTGGCACACACAGCTGCTGCCAGCGACAGTTGGCAACGCGGTGTTTACATTCTGCTTAGTTTTCGCAATTATCGCGGTTTTCCTTTGCCGGCGTGGAAGAAGGAGAAGCGGTGAACTGAATAATCAGACGACGCACATATAACGGTGCCTATATATATATATAGCTCACACCACTCTTCTTTAATCGCTATTTACAGTTGAGCGGCGTAAGGCGAAGCAACTCAAATACTCAATAATAATAATTCTCCACTTGACCGAAGCAAACAAAGGAAACAAACACCGATATGCCTTCTATTGGGGGCGTTCTGCGGTCCCTGGGGCTAACCCTGCTCCTCCTGGGGCTGATAATACCCTCGCATGGAGTGAGATTCCGACGAGGTCGCCTCAACAGCGGCTTCCTTGGTGATCCCAGCCACGAGGCCACTCTGCAGCGCTCCCTGCCCGCCGAGGATCTTTGGTTCGAGCAGCGTCTGAATCATTTCAATCGCCAGGATACGCGCACCTGGCAGCAGCGATACTTTGTGAACGCTGATCACTACAGGAACGACACCTCTGCCCCCATATTCCTGATGATTGGCGGCGAGGGCGAGGCCTCGGCCAAGTGGATGCGTGAAGGTGCTTGGGTGCATTACGCCGAGCACTTTGGAGCCCTGTGTCTGCAGCTAGAGCACCGTTTCTACGGCAAAAGCCATCCAACCGAGGACCTTTCCACCGCCAATCTGGCTTATCTTAGCTCCGAGCAAGCGTTGGAGGATCTGGCCAGCTTTGTGGTGGCCATGAAAAAGAAATTTAATCTGGCTGATGGCCAGAAATGGATAGCTTTTGGTGGCTCTTATCCAGGCTCGCTGGCTGCCTGGGCCAGGGAGAAGTATCCTCATCTTATTTACGGTTCGATTAGCTCCAGTGGCCCGCTGCTGGCCGAAGTGGATTTCAAGGAGTATTTCGAGGTTGTCAAGGCTTCGCTGGCTGCCTACAAACCGGAATGCGTGGAGGCGGTGGCACGTAGCTTTGCCCAAGTGGAAATTCTCATGAGGCATATGATTGGTCAACGGAGTTTGGATGAGAAATTCAAGTGAGTTTTCGGGGGGAAATCTAGGAGAAGGTACAGGTACAGGTATTAACAAAGTTCTGGGAGCAGTTATATATCCTTGTTGGAGGGATAAACTGGGATATTTCTCAGAATTTTTACATAAATAACAGGAAAGTCTCTATAATTAAACTCCTTTTCTTTCAGGACCTGCACTCCCATCAAGGACTCGATTGATAACCAACTGGATATAGCCAGTTTCTTTGAGAATCTGGCTGGAAACTTTGCCGGCGTGGTTCAGTACAACAAGGACAACAGTCCGCATGCCACCATAACCATTGATGATGTAAGTTTACCCTCTAATCCTCTAAAGAATTATATCATTTTGAATTCCTAGATCTGCGATGTAATGCTAAATACCACCGCTGGTCCGCCTGTCACTCGCCTGGGCCTGGTGAATACCATGCTGCTAAAGGACTCCAATACCACTTGCCTGGACTACAAGTATGAAACAATGGTAAAGGACATGCAAAACGTGTCCTGGGACTCGAAGTCGGCCGAGGGAATGCGACAGTGGACATATCAGACCTGCAACGAGTTTGGTTTCTATCAAACCTCAGAGAACAAGACTGATATCTTTGGTGGCCGATTTGGTGTAGACTTCTTCATACGCCAGTGCATGGATGTATTCTCGGACAACATGGATGCCAAGTACTTGGAGCAGGTTGTGTCGCAGACCAACAAGCATTATGGAGCCCTGCATCCGCAGACAACCAATGTGCTGTATGTGCACGGTTCCATTGATCCCTGGCATAGGCTGGGTTTGGTCAAGTCCACGGATAAGGCAATTCCTACGATTTTCATAGAAGGTAAGGATATAAAACCTTCGATTGAGTAGAAAACCCATTATAAATCTGTAATCCCCGTTTAGGAACCGCTCACTGTGCCAATATGTACGAGCCGGTGAAAACCGATCCCCCACAACTGGTGGCCGCCCGTAACAAGATCCTCAAATATTTGGCCAAACTGCTGGAGGGCTACACCTCCATACCCAACTGAAACCGAAGAAATAGCAGCGCCAGCAGAAAGTGAAGTCGCATTAATCCGAGTTGTCAGCATGTTTTCTTTTATTCTGTTTACGTTTTGCATGCGTTAAAACATTAAATACACTCTGCCTGCGAGTTAATCCTTCTTGGCCTGCTCCATTTTCTCGTGGAACCGCTTCCAATAATGCTGCACCTTGTCGTTCTGAACGATATTCTGATCGATGAAGTGCAGCACCCAGGTGCCAGTTAGGTAGATCAGGTCATACGAGAAGGCAACCACGCGAAAGAAGTACTTCTCCGTCTGCTGCTTGCTGGGCAAATTGGCCACGATATCCTGCAGCTTCTTGGCAGCCGCCTCTTGGGCCTCCTTGGCCTTCTTCCGATTATCGGTGGGTTTTTTCTGCTCCGGGTCAGCGGCATCGTTGCTCTTTCCCTTGAAGTTTACGCAGGTCTCCAGGGGCTGAATATTTTCCAGCTTGCCCATAAAAGTGGGAGGAGCACTCACCTCCGTGGTGGTGGTGGCAGCCTTCTGTGTATGACCCTGATCCTTAATACCAATCGGCCCGGCAGACATGAAATTGGTCGGCTTGCTATTATCTATTCCTCCAGCAGAGTATACGCGATAGGCATTGAGCACTATCACGGACTTGTTACCATTACGCACCTTTAAAGTGGAAGAGCCAGCTAAGGAGAATATTTTGTTTATATCAGAAGATTCCGCGAGCCACGTGCTTTCGACTTACCCCAGAAGTGAACCGGGCATCCTGACACAAAGGGGTTGCGTTTCAAATGGTTTTTGGCCAACAATGCTGCTCGAATCATTGTGCAAGTGTTTTTGTTAAAACGAATGCAGAATTTCAACAACTTTTTCCAAAAAAGGTTCTGTCAACGATGTTAACAAGCCGACAACGGAAAAGAGGAGGCCAACTGAGACCAGGGCTGTCATAATATTCAAAGGGAATGGAATTACGGGAAAGAACACACGAGGGCTTCAAAAACATAAATTTGTAAACCAAAAGGATCATATTTTCTTTTTTAAATCTATAAAAAACAATTCAAAATGTAATATTCTTTTAAGAAATTTCGAAATTGCTGCATATAAAAGGAGTTTCAAGTTGAAATAGAATTCGAGGGGTAAAAAAAAAAACGTTAAAAATATAAATTTCTAATCAAAATTCATAATTTTTAATTTGTAATCCATAAAAAACAATTCAAAATTTAAAATTCTTTGGAAAAATTACAAAATCCCTTTATATAAAAGGAGTTTCAAGTTGAAATGCGATATGAGGGGTACAAAAAACAAGCACGAAGCGTTAAAAAATATAAATTTTTAATCAAAATTCATAATTTTTACGTTTTAATCCATAAAAAACGGTTTTAAAATTTAATATTCTTTAAGGAATTTAAAAATTCAAGTTTAAACATGTCAAAAAAGGGTTTGTTAGGTGTCACTTAAAGATAAACCAACTATATTTGATTTTGTTTTATAAATTGTCTTTTTATTTAGGCTATTACTAAACATATTAGTAAGTTTACTAGTTACATTTAAGGCTTATAAGCGATCGCATACAACTGCAGGCCCAAGTTTACAAAATTTTTCAACACTGTCAAGCTTTTGGCAAAAAAATGAAATGCTTGACAGCGCCAGGGCTACAAAAACGCCAGACAAATGTCGCAATCGGAAAAGGGGCTGCTCTGCACTACAAAATTCGGACCCCTTTTGCGGCTGCGCCATTAGATAGCGAAAAAAAGACTTAACTAAGTTCCAAAAGAAAACCGATGGAGCTCAGGAGGCTGGTTATTAGGATATACATAAGCTCATCGGCTGTCCTTTTGCGTACTTTACATTTGTTAGGGGCTACATTTTTCATTTTTAAATTAGTTAACTTACGGGGTGCGCAACGGTGGTTAACTAAATTGCAGTTGGTTAATTTGTTCCGCGACTACTGGCAACCAAATCGGTTATTAAACATAGGTGTGTGTGTCAAGCATATAAAGCATTTAAAAAAATATGTATATATGGAGCATACAGTCACGTGTGTATATAAATCCTTAGCGGGTAATGGAAATGTATGTTTGCGCGTTTTCCTTTAATACTACATACGACGCAAGCTAAATAATGATGATCCCTTAGAATAAACCAATTTGTTTCAGATTATTCTTGATGATCACATCGGTGACGGCATCGAAGACGAACTTTACGTTGTTCGTGTCCGTGGCGCAGGTGAGGTGTGTGTAGATCTCCTTTTGGTCTTTTCGCTTGTTGAGATTTTCAAACTTCATGCGAATGTAGTTGGCTGCCTCCTCAAAGGTGTTGGTACCTTTTTTAAGAAAGAAATGATATTAAATATCAGATTAAAGTTTAAATTCTCCTGTCTTCTTACCTGTGTACTCTGGGAAGCATATCGTCAGGGGAGATCGCTTGATTTTCTCCTCAAACAAATCCTTCTTGTTGAGGAAAAGTATTATAGAGGTTTCCACAAACCACTTGGAATTGCAAATAGAATCGAATAACTTCAAAGACTCGATCATGCGATTCATCTCCTCATCCTCAGCCAAGACCAAGTCGTAGCCTAAATAAGCAAAGGGATAATACAGAGATATTCATTTATTATTTGTTTTAATAAATAAATAAATAAAACCTACCCGACAGCGCCACACAAAAAATAATGGCTGTAACCCCCTCAAAGCAATGAATCCACTTCTTGCGCTCCGATCTCTGGCCGCCCACGTCAAACAGTCTGTAAGAATAGTGTAAGCATTTAAATCACATAAACTAAAAAGTAAAAAAGTAATCCAAACTCACTTAAAGTGCAGCTGCTTGCAGGAGAAATGCGTCTCTATAATGCCAGTGGTCTTGACTCGGGTACGAAGCACATCCTGTTGGGTGGGAATATAGTTAGGCTGCGCAATGCGATCCAGCGAGTTGAGGTAGTAGCCCGCCGAGTCGTTCAGCTGATATTCCCGTGAACGGGCGAAACTCTGCTGTACACCGCCATCTGCCCAGAGTTTCTTCATTAGGAGAACAATCTCAGGCAGCAGGATGCCCTCATCCGCGGCGGAGGCATGTGTGAAGAACTGGCGGGCAATGTCCGTTCTGCCGGGATCTGCAAACTCAATCTTTAGACGTCCCATGGCCCGAATGATCACCATCAGACTCTGCACAGTGTTGCTGTATACCACGCGACGGTACTCCTCGCACTCCTCCTGCGAGTAGCCAGTCTCGTGGATGATTTTCATCTGTTTTACTATCGTAGATTTGCCAGATTCGCCGGCACCTAAAAGAAAGAAGAAATGGGAAAGGGATATTAATAAGGGTATTTAAAATTTTCAAATATTTTTATTTAAATTTATTTTGTGCAAAAGTATAAGGAAACAAAGAAACATAAAGAGCTCTGGATTTTCTCAAGCAGTTTTACTTATAAAATTGTATAAACTTTGACCTTGAATCATGAATGCTTTGAATCATACATTTTTAGATAGCAAATTCTGTGATTTTTCCCATAAAATGTATAAGCTTTTAACTTGAAATGTCAGCCAGAGGCTGCATTATATTTATAGCTTCACTCTGAAACCAAATTCAATTGTAATTCTAAGAAAAATAATCAAATTGGAAAGTTGTATCAATTTTTAAAATATAAAATATTAAATTAATCATTTAAATACTACCAAAAGTTAAGAAAAAAAGCTGAAAAAACATTTAGATGGCTTCCACAGAAGGGGTGTGAGCTCATTCATGCAAAATGCTTCTCCCCTGTGGGCGTGGAACTGTTCATAACTAATCGAAATATCACGTTCGTTGCCCCAAAAGGCTGAATGAATCGATGAGTGTACGTACGGCCGTAGGCATGGGAATGGAAAGAGGTGGATCTGATCTGAAGTTGGGGGGTATAGGAGGAGGAATTTATGAATGAATGCGAACCAAGCCAGAAAACTCGCTCAATTGGTGGGATCAAGAGGCCAAAAAGCTGCCGGTTTACGCTTAATTGCGCTGGTCATGTTAAAGTGAATGAATCTTGAGTATGAGTAAGATACAACTATTAGAAAATTGAATGGAACAGGAAGACAAATTACAAACAAAATGGGGGTCACAAATATTTATAGCAAATAAGTTGATATATTTATTATATTCTTTGCTGAATTTCTGTTACCATATACTCAGTATAATCACCAAGCCCTTACTTAGGTTCATTGAACCTCCAACCCAGCACCCGTTGATTCTCAACGGCTATCAAAGCCCGGGGGAACTAAAGCCCGACACAGTTTGCCTTTAAAAACTTTCAATTGTAAAATGAGACCTGACCGTCCGAGAGCTTTAATAATAAACAAATACACTCGCCTGTCGTCTGGCTGACCACATGAGTTTAATTTCTGTTTCGAATGATAAAAAACATAATCACATTACGTGTTTACCAGTTTCCCTTTTCGATGAAGACAGCTCAGCAATATAATAGAGGAAAAAAAAAATGGCAAAAGAAAAAATAATCAAAAAAATTGCCAACTCTTGTCGCTGAGCTACAGCTACCGGTCTAAGTTTTATTTCAGTTATCAAGCGTTATACGAGTGTTTCTGTGGGTATTGCAACAATGGCGCATTAAGCCGCCTTTTTGCTGCAGTTTGGATCCATTCCCAGAGCCCATACTTTCGGTCCCAGTCCCAGTCGCAGCCACCGGATGATTAGGTAATTGCCAGAGCTCTAATACAGCATTACTTTCACTTTTTTCTACTTTCAGGGTTTGGATGATACTTGAACTAAAGCCATGATTGTTTTTATGACTAAATTATACAAGATTAAAAGCTCATTGGTCCTGACAAAACGGCTCACTATTGTTAATCTTAATCTCAAAGGTCCCTAAAACTGGCTTCGCTCTTACACTTATAGTAGTATGTACATTAAAGTGCTTTATAAGTTTTCTATAATCATTTTTTTAATTTCTATAATCTCATTGCTAAAGGCATTAAAATAAAAAGAATCTAAATATTCAAGTTTGATTCCAGAAATTGTTAATTTAATGTATATTCTTGGTAACATAACTGTTTGGATTTTTTATTGAGTAATGAGAACACTTGACTGATAATGTTAAAATATATATTATTCTTTAAAAACCCACAATAAATAATTTTCTAAATAACAAATGTCACTTCAAGGTTAGTCTGGGAATTCTAATAAAAATGGTTTAGCTGCGGCAAATACACAAAGTTTAAAACTAAATGAACTTTTAAAATGCCTTTTAAACATGAAACTTAAAAGATAATTATATGAAGTTATCATACTACAATGATATCCCTCTGATTCCCTAAAATAGCTTATTTGACCTTCATTTTTAATCATATTTTTGTAAACAAAACCCCAAAATAGTTATTTTTAATTTGAGGTAATCTTAACAATGCGTACTAATTTTGCAACAAACTAAATGTCGTAAAGCAAGAAACAGAGACGCACAGCACACACAGAGATAATGGCTGAAAAACACGGTCGATCGTCGTCACATAATGATGGAAATGACAGATCTGAATACGAATATGGACATTAGGCGACGTTCAAACCTGCCACTGCCACCGTATGGAAAAAAACTAACAACAAAAACCACAAATGAACGGCAGAAAAAGGTCAATTTAATAATAATAATAATAGCAACAAATTGTTTGTATGTGTATGTGTGCGTCTGGGTATTCATTTATCAATGCACCGTTAGCTGGGTGCCATAACAAGGGAAAAAGGCAGGGAAAGAAGGCAGCCCAGAGAGGTCTAAGAACAACGGCGGTACGCACAAAAGCGATCTTAAGCCTCGCTTACAAGCCCATTATCATGGCGATCGTGCTGATCATGCCCCTTGCTCAAACGGTATTATAATTAACATCATTATGCAGTGGATATCGCGCGAAGAGCGAAGCTCTTCTTGGGGTTTTGGAATATCAGAAAGTGAGGTCTCTTCAAACAGTGTCTTCTTACCAAGACAAATAATCGAGCCTAGGGGATCGCAATTTTCTTATATTTTATATTAGAATGAAAATGAGATTGCTTAGGTTTAATTAAGCCTATTTTTAGCCGCTTATATTTTAATATTTTGTTGATTTAATTGTCAGGCAATATACCAAGTATTAAAATTCTTTTTTAAAGTTTTTAAAACGATTTTCCTCTTTTTAAGAACTTTAATCCCAATCCCATTAAGCCTTAAAATGTCTATTAAAACCAATCCCTACTGTATTACCCCCTCTGGGGCGTGGACTTTCCAGGCGTGTGCAGTCCAGTAATTGGCCTGGGTGATGATTGAAGTCTTTGGAATCATCATTAGAAGCGGTGACTAAGGCCCTATTGAGAATCCCATACTGAAACAATAGCCAAAGACAGCGAGAGGAGAGGAGAATCGTTGTACTTCTCTCTTTGCCCGTTTGGGAAAGTGTTTGCGCCATGAGTAATCCGTGTTAAATGGCGCCTGCAAGTCAGTTATCGGAGGTGGCGGGAAATGTGTTAATCAGCGGCGCCAGAGTGTAAAATTGTGCGGATCCACTAAATAAGTAAACAATTAAATCAGATGAAATAGGGCCGTCCAACGGAAACCCCCACCCTCGGAACAATGATGAACCCAATGATGACTTTCACGCAAAATCTTACTTATCATCAATTTTTCCCCCCCGACTTTCTTATATAAATTATTACGGTTTCATCAATTATTTAACTGTTTATATGGTTGAAAATTGACGTATAAGGTCGTTTAGCGATAATTTTGATAAGCGAAATGATACTTTCAGGGCTTGTGAGCGAGTGAGTGTGTTTGTTTGTATGTGAATTCTTGAAAAATATAAAAAAATATATACGAATTTTGTAGATTAAGTCGCTGTGTTGACAGTCTGCTTGTGCTTCGATTTTGATATTGGTGCGCCCCAAGCATGACATTTGTTTTGTTTATATAGTATATTACTTTTTTTCAAGATATATGTACATATATTATATGAGAGAAGCTTACTCATGCCCCAAATGCGGCGGCTTAAGTATACATTCTTTCTCGGCTCTCACTCTCTCGATGCAAATATCGTTAAACATTAATTCGCATTCTTTTTGCCTGAACACGAATTGTTATCTGGTTTGTAGACTTATGGAGTGAAAAAAAGAAATTCAACTGAAAGTTGTAGTTTTTCAATTGAATGGCGTGCAGAAAGGGAAAAAAAAGAGAGAGGGCAGGGTGAGTGTAATATAAATTGAGTGTCAGACCAGCGGAGGAGCTTTTTATTAAATCTACACAATAAGCCCAGCCAACAACGTTGGGGGCTGTCAATTCCGAATCCAATTTGAAAAGCAGTCTCTGCTGGGGCACGGAGAAAAATAATTTACCATCTGGGAGTAATTTAAAAATTTTTTTTATAATTTTTTATATTTTTTATTGACTGATTTGTGCAGGTACTAGGCTCTACGGTAGAATCAGTATTCTTTTAGCTGATTTATCCAGCGGGAATATTCTTTGCCTAAACTATTTTCTCTTAATATACTTTATGTAAATACCTATTTCTTTTGCTGTGTAGCTTTGGCAGCTGCATTTGGTTGCGGGGCCATTTATTTGCGCTAATATCGTTCACCCCACTTGAAATGTCAGCGAACAAATAACAAAGCAACAATAACAACATTAACAACAACAACAACAACGAATGGCCAATTACTCAGCTTCGAGAGTGGGAGAGTCAGTCACAAAGAGAGAGCGCAGGCGCAGCACCATCAGCAGCAGAAGAAAACAACAAATACAGCAGAGATCAGAGAGCAGTTTTCGTTATAAAATAACAGAAGTGCAAACACACTCTCTAACACACACACGCACAACAACAATATCAACAATTAAACCAAGTGCAGCGGCAGCGGAAAAATGTTAGCCTGAAATGCAACTAGTGCAAGGTGCTTTCTGGCCTCAGCCGTCAACCTGCATCAACTTACACTGGTCAACCAGGTTAGTTTTCAGCTGGAAAACCAGCAGGGGAAATGTGCGATAAGATTGAATAAAAGAAGTAAACAATGTGGGGGTTGAAAACTCAAAACTCGTAAGTTCTAGACATTTTCCTGACATTTCTTTTTGCCTTTTTCAAACCGGTTTTTAGTGACTTCTTTATGTCCCTGGAAAACATTTGGATTTTAGTTTTTAGGGACAGTTGATAATGGGAAGAAAAATCAAGTAAATAATAATTACAAAGCTATAATGAAATTGGTATAAATGTTTACTAAATATTTACCAAAAATTTAAGATTTTCTTAACTAAGAATTTTGTACTTGAAGTTGGGTTTTAATAAATTTTAAGCGAGACATAGCATTTTCATGACTATGAGAAAGCGGGTTATTTAAAGAAGTTTGTTAGTGTAGCTCAGTGTTCTTATTATCCAATGCCCACTGTACCTTTTCGCCTGCCTCTGAGTGATGCCTTAGTCATCCCGGGTCGCTTCATTAGTAAATCAACAGCGGGGCAACACAATATCGCAGAAAAAGCTGGAGAAAAGCCTCAACTGCATTGTTTTTCGAAAATGAATGGCAATGAAAATGAAAAGTACACAAGCACTATCGTCGTTCCCATATCGTGTGTGTCTGTCTGTTAATAAAGTGGATACGTATAGGTGTGTGGAAATTTTAATTGCAGAAGGTTAGGTCGCAGTAGAGGCATTTCATTTCGTTTCGCTGCCTTTGCCGCAGAGGTCGGGTCACCAATGCTATGAATTGCGATGCGATACGATGGCGCCTCGATGCTTCAATGGGTTTTACCCTCCCTGCGTAAGAAGAAACCAATGCAACCAGAGCTAGACCCACCGATAACCAAAGCCTCGTATCAAAGCGCCACAAACATGCGGCGCCCCACTTGTTCTGGCGGCGGCAAGGCGATCATCAAATCCAAAAGATCTGAAGAACAGTGCGTGCCAGAAGACGAGAATGGAGAACGGAGGAGAGCCAAGACATTTGGTTTCAATTTACGTTCAATTTTCTTATCGCCAACGAAATATTGGACACAGACATTGCATAATGTGCACTCGAACAAACAGTTGGAACTGCCTAAATTGAATTTACATTTAATTTATTTAAAATTTTTAAATATTTTTAATCGCAAACCAAGGTTACGGAAAAATGAGGGGTTTTAAACAAGCAAAAAATGTTAGATATCACTTATCACATCAACTACAAGCATTAAAAGGTTTTTAGGGGCTTCCCAAATTCTCGTACGTTACTTTTTGTTGGTGCAAAATCCCATTTAAAACCCATACTTTTGAGCAATAAAATCTATTTCCGCTATAGTAAAAATCAGAAATAGATCATAGGCGAGTATCACTGTATCACTGCAGCAGAACTAACAGTTGTTTGCCAGGCGTTGGAAGGAGGGGGTTTTCCCTAGGGGATTGCCGGCAAAAATCCTGCACCAAACTCACCACAGTCGCCGAAAAAAAAAAAACGGTCCCAGCCGAAACCCACCCCGCCCAGGCCAAAAAAACGAGGTCAAACCAAGCGAATTTTGCACAAAATACAGATTTAAGAAGTAAAGTAACGTTAAAAGTAAAAGGAGAATAAGGAATTGGAGTAGTGGGAAGTAGTAACAAGAAGACGCACCCAAAAGCAGCAGTTTCACTTCCGAGGCGGCCCGCTCGCCCTCCGCCCGCAGCGCCCGATCGATGTTCTTGGAGCGTTCGATGGCCTCTTTATCGCGTGCTGTACTCACGGCACAACCCATATTTGCTGCTTTTCTTTATCGCTTTTCAATTTTAATCCGCTGGAGCTTGGCAACAGGCACTTTTCCGGCAACTTCCGCACTTTTCACTCGCGTTTTCCGCACTTTTCGGCAGTTTTCCAGATGCGTCTGCGCGTCGTCGGCTGTACGCTTTTTTTTCTTTTCCCCTTTTCGGTGTGTTTCCACCTCTGCGCCGATCACACAAGCACACAACACATGCGCACACGCACGCACACAAACACACTCAGAGCGCTGCTTACGCTCCCTAATTCACAGTTGTTTGATTAAATCGCGGTTTAGTTACAATTCCCCGTTTGTTTTCGGTTATTAGCGTTTAATTTCCAATCTTTTGCCTTAATTCCGCTTATCCGCCGATTTTTGCTGTGAATCACGATCGTTAGAGATGTGTGGCCAGATGCAAATTTGGCTTTCGCCCTAAAAAATCCCAAACAGTTGAAACTTTCCCCTAAAAAATCCAGATATTTGATATTCGAACCACACCTGAAATCGATCGAGCGCACTCTAGCAAAGACTCAAACCATTAAAATGTTCGTTTTTAAACAAATTAATTAAAATTTTTTTAAGTGTACTAATTTTATATGTTAGTACTTTGCTTAGTTTTTAAATAATACGTGCTTCAAACAAATTTAGAAACACCTTGCACAAAAAAAAAAAAAACATTTAAAAATATCGTACAAATTATGCTTTTAAAATTATTTTATTAAATTATTTATTAAAATAAAATAATAATAATAAATAATGGGACGAAAGAAAATTGTGTGTTTATTAAAAATAATTTTTGTAATACAATTATTTAATGAAAATTAAGTATTGGGCGATCAAATTAAAAATTTATTGAAAATTGTATTGTATGTTTTACTGAAAAAATTAAATGGTATTTAAAATTTATAAAAATTTTAAAACTATTAAAACGTATTTAAACGTAATTTTAAAGTCTTTAATTCTTCTGGAAAAAAAAGATTTAATTGGAAATATAATTATTAGACAGCACAAAAATGAACTCGTTTCCTCTGGTCATTATCTTTGCAATCTCATTATTCTCCTCAACTTGCCCTCTTGGCTGGCTCTTTGTTTGTTGTTAAAACGCTTTAAGTATAAATAAACCTTACCGAAAATATGTTGTTGTTGTTCAGATATGCAGGCGGTCGTCGTCCACCCCTTTCATCCCATCCCCCCGTAGCCTTTCTCCGCTCAATGTGGACGCAAACCGAGAGGAAAAAGTTCTCAGGGCCCTGGAATAAATAATATTTGCCTTTTTCGGGACAATACAATTTTGAATTTCTGAATTGGATTCCAAATGTGTGCAGTTGCATGTGCTACAGGGGAACTTCCCTACAAGGAAACTAATAATTGATTTTAGGTCTATAGCTAGAAATAGATTTTCCAATAGGGAAGCTCCCCTGCAATCTCAAATCAATGATATTAAAGAAGAAAATTGTCTAGATTGGAGGGTGCGCACGGCTTTCCGCAGCTAATTTATCTAAACAAAAAGGAGATCCAAAGACGGGGCAGGAAGGGGAGAAAGGACAAGGAGCAATACGAAGGAGAAGAGCTGTGCAAAAGTTTCGCTGCTGCTGGAGGAGGACGTCACATGTAGGCATCTCCCTCCCCCCGCTAGTGCATAGGTGGAGGCCATCAACACACGGGTCATGATTTACACATGTTTACACGAAATGTGTGGAGGGGAAACGGGATCCCGATCCCGCTGCCGCAATGAATGAATGATAGCTTCGCCTCCTGGCTGTCCCTGCGCCTGCTCCCTGCTGCATTTGGTGTTGTAATTTATCGTAAAAAGCGCAGGCTAGAGAAATATGGATTTCTGCGGTTATTCTGTATGTGTGTGCGTTGTGGGAGTAGGTGGATGGAAGGGGGTACTCCGCTTTGGGTGGTCTCCATCCCTGTCTCTTTTGCACTTGTGGCGTGCACATGAGGCGCATGCTGCCGCATTGTTATTGCTCTCGTTGCTGCTGCTCTTATTGCTGTTGTTGTTGTAGCTGGAATCCCAAACTGTTTGCTGATGCCAACAAATTTGACGAACGTCGTCGTAGTCGGCATCTCATCCAAAAACTTCAATCGGCGTGCGCTCAAAAAACACACACACACACACGAGATGGAGGAGATGGGAGGAAGCTGGAACAAAAAGCAAAAACAACAAGCTGCCATGCAAACAGCTAGAGGAAGAGGGAGAAGGAGTAGGAGGCAATTACAAGGATGGAAAAGGCCTTGAAATAGATATACCGTTAGATCACCCACACACGAACATTTGTGTGCAGAGGAAGAAAATATTATTGGATTTGAAGAGGGAATCTTTTTACAAACAATTTATTTATTTTTAAAACAGTCATTTTAAAAATTATGTAAAAAATTATTTAGAATTAAATTTTACCCAAAAATTTTTATTTGTCTAATGTAATTTAACTTAGATTGAAATATTAATTAGATTAAAATATTTATAACTTATTTCAAAATTTATTATTATTTTCTTTTATATTCTACATATTATTATAAATATTTTTTTAAAGGAACAATGTCAGATTTCTTTCTGTGCATAGAGTTTGGCACATGTTGTTAGGGCAAACTCACGATGGAGAAGATTAATTTCTCCGATAATTCGGGAAGCGGAAAATTCAGTTTCGTATGAAAACTTTTGCCGCCCCGTTGAAAGGTGGAACAGACAGGCGATAATACCCCCAAAGCCCCTCCAAGATCTACCCATTTACACACACACACCCAGCACAGCACTCATCCGCAAGTGAAGTTGCAGACGTTTAAAGAGTACTGATGGATTCTTTGGGGCGTCGATCGTCGGGCGATTCGATTGATTTTCGGCACTTTTTCAAAAGCCGTCAAGAGGCCGACAAGTAGAGAAAATAAATCGGTGGAGGGAATAATGGGTGCTAGCTAGGTGTAGAAAGAGCTAGGGAGATCAAACTGATCTTGAGTTAACTAGTAGTAGATCTTACTTAGAAATTTAAATAGGTTCTCTGGGATTTTAGGTTCCATTTAAGATCAGTTATAGTTCCGATCAAATATTCATTTCTCTAATATCAGAACCTACAAATAGATCTCTGAAGAATAGACTCAAAAGATTTATTCACCACATAGACAATCGTTTGCCAAAACCATCTTTAAAGACACCCACGACCCCAGCCAACCCCATTAATCCAATAAATTCCATCGATTCGCCAGCAAAATGAGGCCGCAGAATCGTAAAATCAGAGCGAATAATCTCTTCAACTAAAATTAGCCGCTTTGTATTGTTTACGCGCTGCAATAAAGTAATAATTACCCCAAAAAAAATTCCATGTTCCAAATATATTACAGCGATCCACAGTTCGATCAATCGCAACCCAAGGCAACGTACAAAAAATATAAAAATAAAGCCAAAGAATCGAACGGGTAAAAAGTATTTCAACTATATATTGGATGTCTTGGGCCGACAAGTGTGACTATAGCGGATGGGGGACTTTATTTTTTCCCTCATTTGTTTACTTCGAACGAAGAAGGAAACCCAAAAATATAGATCTTACATGGCCATACGGTTGCAACCTGCCCCGGAGAAGAGAATACGGAGATCAGTTCGAGGCAGGAAGCTAGAATCGCTGGCAATGCAATTGAATTGCCATTAAATTTGGAAAGATCCCAGAATGCATTCGGTCGTAACCCACCACCCACTCTCGGGTACGAAATTTATTGGAACTACAAAGTTTTCGAGTCGTTGTCGTGCATCTGGAACTTGGGCAGAGATCACATGGGGTGATATTACCGTGGATTAGGTGACGGATAGGATATAGAGACTCGCGGAGGACGACCTTGTTGAAAATTGTCCTTCCATAGGGTTGACGGAATGGAGGGTTCCATTATCAAGTCCAAAATCTGTATTAGCTTTTCTGTGAAGTCAAGCGACTGGAGGATCCTGCTGGGAGTGGTGGCTGCTTTTTATAATTTTTTGTTTGTTTATAATTCTAACAATTTAAAATGTTCCTTTTTCCTAAAATTGGTTATGTTTCTCTCTGGTCAATCTGGCCTTTCTTCACCTCGCAGACTCCCGGAGGGTTAGGCATTGTAAACCGCCCCTGGTTCTGGGTCTGGAGATCTGTGCACTGCCGCCCGGTCTTCTCGGAGCTATTTTCGCCAGATTTTAGTTGATGCTTTATGGCTTTATAATGTCTGGGCGCGTTCCGTTTTATGATCTGGCCCGTAAAACGGACGCCGATTCATGTTGGGCCCCCGGCAACAATATGGTAATTTGTTGGCCATTATATGATCAGATTTGGAAGGGGGTTTGCTACTAGATCCTAGGGTGGTGTCTGTATAGAAGAGAGGGAAGAAGAGGTGATTGATAATAGTAGGGATTCTAGGTATTTCTTAATTCGATGAATGTTTCTTAAGCATTTTATACCAAAATATAGATCTAAAACCTAAGCTAAAGGGACTCACCTACGACCTCTTTGATTCCTCTTCCTCGGCCACCTCGGCCTTGATATCCTTTCGGTAGTTTTGATATTTGTCAAGGATCTTGCTAAAGATTCCCTTCTCGTTTTTTATCGCCGTGTGTTGGCGAAGAATCACCAAGGTTCGGCTACACTGCAGAAAAACTCCTGACATTTTTTGTTTTTGGTGAACTGTTTACCAGATCGACTTTTGAGAAACTAAAACTTTTAATTTGAACTCGAACCCATGTGAAATTTTCTCTAAGGCCTACTTGGACTTGATTCAAATTGGGAAAATTTGAATTTATTCTTCAGGTTTTGAGTCCTTGCTTTTGTCATCGCCTGGCTTGTTCTTGCAGCGTGGACCAGTGGCTTTTACATCTGTAGAAAGTGGGGAATAATTAAATACAGACTTACAGACAGTTGATATTAACCTTTTCCACAGGCATCCTTCTTCTTATCCTTATTCTTTTTACCCTTATCCTGGCTTGTCTTGGAATCGCCTTTATCTAAGGAACCCGACAAAAGACGAAGGCTTTTATTAGTTTTTAATTGCAATAAGACAACATTCCTTAGAGAATTCATCGGTAAAATTATAAGCCAAAAACCAGAAAACTAAACAAAAATGTAATTTGACCTAAAATTTTTTGGTTAGAATAAATATGAACTTTAAATCAAAACAAAGGAATTTATTTTGTGGGAAAGTTAGATTCAAAAGTTGCTTTGATTTCTATTTCTATTTCTTATACAATTTAAAGACAAAAAATTAAATTTATTTAAATTTTATTTTTATATATTAGGAAAAATAATAAGATATAAACACGTCCTTTACTTCAATTTAATTTAGTTTTCCCTCCTTTTTCCATGGTGATTATTTTACTTGAGAATTTAATTTATTTTTAGATTTAAAAAAAGAACCACTTCTTTTTCTTGCATGGATCCGGGCATGGTTTTGGGCATGGGCATGGGCATGGTTTCGGACACGGGCAAGGCTTCGGGCATGGACAAATTTTCGGGCATGGACAAGGTTTCGGGCATGGGCACGGTTTCGGGCAAGGTTTTGGCTTTTCACAAGGTTTCGGGCATGGGCAAGGCTTTGGTTTTGGGCAAGGTTTCGGGCATGGGCAAGGCTTCGGCTTTGGACAAGGTTTAGGCTTGGGGATATCTTTTGGCTTTTTATACGGGCAATCTTCTTTCTTCTTCTTCTTTTCGCAGGTCTCAAGATCGTTCAAGCAGGGATCCTGGAGAAAGTAATCCTGCCTAGAAGTCTGCCAACAGGTACCCTGCTTAGAGAAGTTCATCTGTCCGGACTCCTGCTCTCGCCTGGAGGTGGTCATCAAAACATCGCTCATCTTCATGAACGCCGTGGTGGTAAATCGATGCATCCTTATTTTTTATGCTGCCAAAAGTCGATTTGTCAAAAGGTTAAAAAAGGCCTAACAAGAATTTTGAGATCCGTTTTGTACTATTTTTACAGTCACGATCATAAGTAAAGTGCCGTGTGGGCTGAGCCCTTTCTCAATAGCTGCTTTGTTTGCCCTTTTTTTTGGTTTTCCGAATATCGGGCGTTCGGTTTCAATTACGTTCCCCGTGGCTACTGCTTCCCGAATCGGTCTCAAGTGCCGACCACACATATTATCCTTGGACCAGGCATATCCTTCGAGGGAAACGGCTGGGCGGCGCCACGTCAAAATATTTGTCGTCAGCGCCTCAATTGGTTCGATTTACGATCTTGGTGTGGATAATTAGGCGACTCCTGCGACGGGATGTCGCCACCGATTAAACCAAGAAAATGTACATTTATTTTTGGTTTAGTCTCCCCTGACAACCACTTGAACTTGATATTGGTTGTGATCTCAGTTCTTGACTTTTCACTAATGATGTGGTGTTGATGGCTTGCCACAGGGAATAAGGTTTGTGTGACTTTACGGGGTTAAATGTTTTTAAATTGGGAAAATATTAATAAATCTTGGTTTTAGAAGGTTTTATGGGATAGAAATGAAATTTTGAATTTAATTATAAAAATATATAATTAACTATTTGCCAATCTGGTCAGTTTATATATTTCAAGATATTTGAATAAAAATCAGACTAAAAAACATTTAATTTTAATGCCAAAAATCCCATTTCCATCCCTTCAGATATATCCTTGAAATCAGTAAAATGTATCTAGGTTAATTGTTCCAGCATTCAACTGTCAAGTTGCAAAATTCACCATAACCCATGACATTTCAATGTTGGCCAAGCCATCTACAGATCGTTTTTTCGTATCTTGAAGATATTTTTAGACCTCACAGGTGCGTTGCTGTTTCCGTCGAAGGCCAAAGACCACAAATTGGATGAGGAGACGCGACTACAAAAGCCCCAAGAAAGAACAAAGCGAAAGCGAACGACACGGAAGAATTCTGTGGAAGAGGAGAGAGATCTTGGAGCAGGGCAATGACGACAATGAGCGTCAATTGAAACGAAACAGATGCCAAGCCCAATAAAAAAAGGGTATCTGGGAGATACAAGATTGCAGGAGAAGATCTTAAAAAGATACTTTGGTTTGTGGACTCGTTTTGTGTGCGTGATCAGCCATTTTGGCAAAAGTGCTTAAGCCGAGAGATTAATTACTGCCAACGTTGCGGAATCGATGATCGCATAAATCGCCACCAGATCAGATGTTCTCTTCAGTCTCGTTCTGTTTCCTGTGAGTCAACGCATTTTTAAGTACCGGCTATTAAGCTAAAAGCTAAACAACCAAAAGCGGCCCAAGTGGAAATCACTGGAGATCGTTGCCTCCCTCTTGGTTTTCTTTCTTCTCTCAGAGCTCTTTTTTTTTTCGTTTTGTTCTCTTAATTTTTGTACATTTGGCGCAATTATTGCGCACCAAATGGATCGCCAGTCTATAAATTGTTCGATTTTATTGCGCCAGCTTCGACAGTTGAATGGCGCAAAGCGCCAACAGGGGTTGGGGGGTTCAGTTCGCATAGTTTGGCAATGGCATCTTCTTGGCCATCTTGCGCAAGTCGGCCATCTTGCTTTCGATACGCACACACACATAGGGGCATGTTTCACACATCGGCAAAGGTGTTTACGGCCGCCACGTGAAAAGCCAAGTGCCAAAGTGTGGCAATCGCCCAATCGCCGGTCACCACGGGCGGCACAGTCCGAAAATGCCATTAAGTTGAAAAATATAGCACAACCTGTAGGGAAATCAAAGGAAAAGGCTATAGTTGGTAAAGCTAATTATGGCTAATATTTTATGGCCTTTTCTAGGTTTTAAAGCCTTCCTTTCTTAGATTTTGAAAATTTAATTTGAAAAAATAAAGAAACCTTAGCGTTTAATATTCTCTAAATGTATTTAAGCTTAATTTGTTATTAAATAATATTTTCTTTCTCACTTTTCCTATAAGTTTTCCATATCTTCTAGTATTGTTTAAGAAGCTCTAACTTATGTATTTGAAGATATTAAGATTTAAATACCCTCCTTTATCTTATATACCTTCCAAATCCTAAATAAAAATCCCTGTTTATGCCACTCAAGTTTGTCAACCGCATTTGGCCCAAACAAGATCGTATCCACTTAGCCAGAAACCAGGGAATTTAATGGGAAATAAAGCGCGGAGATTCATAAATATTTACAAACACACATAATTACAGTCGTGGGAAAAAACAATAACAACTTAAAAACGTGGCTGGTTAAAAAACAAAAAAGAGAGCAAAATCATATTGTGTTTATGTGTGTGTTTTGAATTTGATTTTGATGTTTTTTTTCGGCAACACGTGATCCTAATCAAGACACTGGGTGATAAACAATATAGATTCGAGATCGGGAATCGGCGGCACTGGACCGGAATTTGTAAATATTTAAACAAAAGTCTTTGGCCGGCCAAGAAGTTCTAACTAGACGGCATAATTTTTCCGAATTTTTTTTCGGTTGGAAAACTCTATGTAAATATTTTGAAATTTCCCCAGATTCCTCTATGCATATCTCTTGGCTCCGATTTGATTATTTATTGTCTGGGCCTGGGAGAGGGATCCGAGGGGGTGACTGTTTAATAAGCGGGGGCGTGGCAGGCGATATTAGGTGCAATTGTTTGCTTTTACCAGTTGTTGTAGGTCAGTGTGCAAAAACAAATCCAAATGCGGCGGCGGAGGCGGCTTCTTCTTGTATACAACAAGTCGTCGGTGGTGGTTGATCGTGATCGTGTGTTTAGAGTACAGCGTTTAATTGTTAAATGTTTATTAAAACTACAGTTTAAACAATGGCCAGTGCCTCCGCCTCCGCCTCCGCCACTACCTCGCCTTTTCTCCAGGATCACCATCATCAATGGGAACTGGGATGGAATCGGGAGATGGAGATGGAGAGATCGGCCGGCTCAACGCGTCGTATACATAATTTTGTTTACAAACATCACGCATAGAGAGAGTAGTAAACAATTTTCGGCCATTTAATAACATTAACATTAAAATTAAAAGCAAAACAAGAAGCTCTGCCCGTCGTCTCTATGCCACCAACTTATCTTTATTATGATTATCTGAACTTGAAAGCGATGACGGCTTTTGTTTGGGAATTCCCTTGGCCATGTTTATGGATCCTGATCTCCTCGGTCTGGCCAAAGATTTCTGCATAGGTTATGGTTTATATACCATTTGGACCAGGGATTTTCAATCCAAACTGGCCGGAACTCTTGACCCAGTTAAGGATGACGCACTCTCCGTGTGTGGCCAGTGCATATTCTTCGTTCGGACAGCGTCTATATATAGAAATCGGACGGCTATAAAGACAAGATGTCGTACCGGGAAATGCAAAATTATAAATTCTATCTTGGATGTGTTGGGTTGGAAAATTTTCTTGGCAAACATTTCTGCTGAAACGGAAACTGTCAAAATATCGAAGCTGCCCGTATCTTTGATCAGATTTTTCCAATAAATATTCCGTTTACAGTTTACTATAGTGTAAGCCCAGCACAAATCAAATTGCGGATGGAAAATGTTGATTGATTTTGTGGCCAATTTTTACGATTTTACGTTTTATTTAGCCTTGAAAATGTTTCTTAAAGGAAAAACATTTTGGAATTGATTAAAAATATGTTTTTTTGTAATTTCAAATTTTTTTAAAATGATTTTAAATGAACATATTTATAAAAAATATATTTTTTTATATGTAATCTTTTATTGTTTATGATAGAGGAATTTTAAAGTTTTTAAACTTTTTTTATGAAATAAATCATTAGGTAAGCTTCAAGTAATTTTGTTTAATATAATAAACTTACTAAAAATACTTTTTACCCAATTTTCAGATCAAAAACATTAATAATATTTATAATATCATCCCATAATAAATCACATTAAGGCCTAAATCATTTTGTTAAAGTCAATTTCTCAGAAACTCATCCCAGAACAGAACAATTAATAAATTTCCCGCCATTTTCAGGGTCTGTGAGCTATTGTTCGGGGCCTGTTTAATTTATTCCTCACTCGCTGCGAAAATTCCTGAAAACAAAAGCAGCAGGAAAATCGAATATAAAAATAAGAAAAAAAGAAAGAAAAACGAAACGAATAAGGAGAAGTAATAATAATCAAAAGAAAAATTAATTTATGGCCTCCAAACCGCAGAAGCCGCAAGAAAAATGGCCAAAAGTGAAAAATATCTGTATGCCAAATTGAAAATTACTAAAGAGAGTGGAATGCTGGGGTGCTGTGGGAAATTTGGAAAACCCGAAACCCCATTGGTATGGAAATGGTTCTGGGAAATTCGCAGAAAATGGCGAGTGCCTTGATATATGGCGGATGAAATTAAAATATCTTTCAAGACAGACCAACAAAATAGGAAAATAACAAAATAAAAGTATAGCCGGCTAGCGGAACGGAATTTTCACCAATTTTCCTTCGCAGTCCCCTGCTCCCCCCCTTGGGTTTTCTCAATCCAGTGCCCGCCGCCGTCGACAAATAGAATTTCGTGAAATGTAAACAAAACTCCGCCCCCGTGTGTCCCTCCCACTAGATGTATCTCTGTATCTCTCAGTGCGCTCCCCTGTGTATCTCGTTCTTTTTTTTGTTTCTCGTTTCGCTTTTCGCTTTCGGATCCCCAAATCGAATTGAAACGTTGCCCCAAGAGAGAGCGAGAGAGTAAGGAAGAAAGCCAGGGGGACAGAACGAGAGGAAACACATCGTCGCCATCGTCTCTGTTCAGTGGCGTAGAAGGGAGATATATTAGGGAAAGAAAATATTTAATATAGATTTTTATACAATATCATTTAATATATAATTAATATTATTAATTAATAATTATTTGCCTTAATCACCCCAACCCCCTCACCACGCCGCCCCTGTTTCCGTCGCCTTCACGGTCGCCTGGCTGCCCTGCCCGAGTCGGCGTAGTGCTGACAGCAATGGCGGCACTCAGGTCTCCGCTCTCCGGCCGCAGTCCGCTTCAGCTCCCGCTTCCACTCCTGTTCCCGCTGCCGCTCCAGATCTTCGGTCCGGATCCGTGCCAGGCAACGACTAAATCAATTAACAGCTCGTTTCGAAATCCGAACGCCGCCTCCAGCAACGGCAGCTTCCTTTTTCCATACGTTTTTCTTTTTCTCGTTTTTCCACCGAAACGCTAATTCATTGAGGCTAATTGCGGGTTCGCCTTCCGAGGATCTCGCTCTGTTTTTGACTATTTATTAACTGTTGACTGGCCAGGGGCGCAACGCTGACCCAGCGGGGGAGTAGGTGGCATCGCTCTGCTCGGAAATAACAGCCATAATGAGTCAGTAATGAGTGGGTTCCGATCCGAGTTCTTTGGGGTCAAGGAGGCGTAAATAAAGGGGGAATTGATTTAAGTACTTCCCACAATTTTAAACCAATATTGCACTTTTGCGGTGGCAATTATTTACAAATAAAAGTTTTGAATGTGCCAAAATTTACTTTGAAGCTGTTGAATTTATTTACTAATTGGAAATATTTTAAATTTCTTATTTACAAAATAGTTACAAGTGGGGAAAACCTATGTTATTGCGATGTATTTAATTTGTTAATTAAGAGATAGGAGATTTTTTTGAATTTTTATAGGGTTTTTAAATAAATTCTAATTTTTAGAAATTTGTAGTAAGAAAATATAAATAACGTACAAAGTTCGCCTTTAATAAATTAGAGTTAAATTAAATTTTCTTTTTTTTTAATATTTTTTTAAAATTATATTTTATTTATTTACTTAAATTCTCTTAAAATATAATTTATTTTTGATGCTATGACAAAGTTAGTTCTTATTAGACTTAAATTTATTTATTTATATTACATTTACGTTCCTATAAGAAATATCAATCCTCTGATATCTCAATTTTCCATCCATTTCCCTAGATACCCGGCATACCTGTGCAGATCTCCAATAACCGCAGTCCAAGTAAGACCCCTGCGAAATGGAGAATTCCATATCATTTGCATTTTCTCGGAGAGCAGAAAACCTCTGTGACGAGCCAATTGGCGGCAAGAAAAAAGAGAGCAAACCTCTCGACATCCCCGATATATATGTATATAAATATATATATAATCCTACATATGGGGAGACATCGGAGAGAGCGGCGATCGTAGGCGTACTAAAAAAAGAATTCCCAGCCGATGGCAACTCAAGTGGATCGCATCGGCGGCCCTTGCTCCAGGAGCCAACAGCGATCAGTCGAGCGAGAATAGCCAAGCGGTGTGGTCCTCCAGTGGTTACGAAAAAATAAAACCATATTCGCCGGATAAATAGCGCGTAAAGGAAATATTTTAAAATTAATAAGGAAATAAAATAGGATATTTTAAGGCGGAGAGTTACATTGGAAGTTACAGAAATTAATATTGCAAAATTCAGAAATCCAGTGAAAGTGATTTGAATAAAATGGAAATATTCCAAATAAATTAAAAAAGTTTAAAGGAATATTTAAAATAATTATTAAAGGAGTTTAACAAAGCGAAAATTAAGTAAAATTTTATAAAAAAGTTATAGAAATTTACAAGTATCCACAAGGACCTTTTATAAACAACAAACAAATATTTAAAAGCTATTGCCAAAATATTTAAAATATATCGGAAAGTCTTAATTAATATAAAAATACATTAAGTGAAAATAAACCAACAAATAAATATTTTTCAAATCATAAAAATATCTTAAAGAAATATTGAAAATATTTCTCAAAGTTTGTGAAGATGATCAAGAGTGAGGAGGTGTCGGAACGTTCGCTCATGTCGGTGGATCAGTTAGGCGGCTCTGGCGGCGGCGGCGGCACCGGTGGCGGTGGCTACTACCATCCCCATTTCGGCCACCCCCATCCCCATTCTCATCCACACAGCCTTCCCCATGGACATCCACACTCGCATCCGCATAGTGGGCACTTGTACCGCTCGGGGAATGGCCTCCTGGTCGGTGGCAATTACCAGACAATGGGTGGCAGTGAGTCGCCCACAGAGCTGGTGGACGAGAAGCCAAACATTGCCTATATGGAGCTGAAGCACTACATGGACGTCACGCCCACGGCCACGCCTGTATCGGCTGCTCAGCACTATAGTCTGAGTGCACTGCACAGCATGGGCACTCCGCCGGCCTCCTCGAGTCCCATTCCGCCCTACGGATCCGTCTCGCCCCAGTCCAGCTCCAAGACGCCCACGACACAGGAACTGCAGCCACAGGATCTGCAGTATGTGACCTCCAGCTCTGCATCAGTTATCTCCGCCAAGGTGCAGCCACTGCAGGTGCAACTCCAGCCCATGAACCACCAGTATGCATCCACCATCAAGTACTGCTCGAACAACACCATTCTCAGTGCCAATGACTACCAGCTGCTGACCAGTCACGAGGCTCAGGTGGAGCAGCAGCAGCAACAGCAGCAGCAGGCACCTCCCCAGCAGCAACAGCAGGTGCCGCTCCAGCACTCGCCCAGCGGGGGAGTGGCCTACCTGCCGCGCATCTCCGCCTCGCCCAGCCAGGTGATCAGCAATGCCCACGGAATGTCCTCGCATGGGGTCAACTACTCCAGCTCTAGCTCTTCGCCCGCCAAATCTCTCAATGGCTCCGATTCCTCACCGGCCAGCCAGAATCAGCAGCAGCAGCAGGGCAGCAAGGCGGGCTCGGGTTCGGGAAACCAAGATGCTATTAGTACGCCGGACACCACTAAGAAATCGGGCACTAGGCGGCCCGAGAAGCCTGCTCTTAGTTATATCAATATGATTGGACACGCCATCAAGGAGTCGCCCACCGGCAAGCTGACGCTCTCCGAGATCTATGCTTATTTGCAGAAGAGGTAATTGTATAAATAGCTAACAAAATACAAAGAAAATCTCCCAAATTATTTACTTTACTCAAAGTATTAACCATAAATATAAATACCTAAAATATTTCCCTATAATCCGTGCCAAAAACCCGCCTTGAACCATTCAATCTAATAAATAGGGGCGGCATCTCGGATATCGCCAAGTGGCTCCAACGACACCCGGACCTGGTGCCCCAACCATATACAGATCCGTGGAGTTGCAGCCGCCAAGCCGTGCGATCAATGTCAGGCTACAACAAAAAAATGTGTCGCTGGGCCCTTTATTTACTTGCATCCGAAACCCCGAATTGAAACGCATGCGCATCCTTCAGATAGCTCGGATTTCGCGGCGATTGTTTGGATTTCGATTTCGGCGACGAGACGGGAATCCACTTGAGCTTTAACCAGGGGGAGGCGGTGGGGCAGTCGAGGGGATGAAGTGGCGATGCGTGAGAGGCTTTTAAGCTGACATGGTTGGTTTTTTTGTCGCCGGTCTCCGATCGCCTCCAAAAAGTTTTAATTGAGTTTCGCCAGCGAAGCCAAATAAATAATCCGCTCGATTATCAGTTTTCATCTTTGGCAATACAGAGAAAGAAATTTGGGGTGGCATAAAATATTATATTAAATTATAAATCATATGAAATTCTTATTAAGAAATAGTAGAAATAGTAGAAAAATCGTAGATAATTAATGTGGAATATATTATCTCTTCCTGCAGCTATGAATTTTTTCGCGGACCTTATGTTGGCTGGAAGAACTCGGTGCGTCACAATCTCAGCCTGAACGAGTGCTTCAAGAAGCTGCCCAAGGGCATGGGCGTGGGCAAGCCCGGCAAGGGTAACTACTGGACCATTGACGAGAACTCGGCACATCTCTTCGAGGACGAGGGGAGCTTGAGGCGCCGGCCCAGGGGGTATCGCTCCAAGATCAAGGTCAAGGCGTATGCGGGTCATGCCAATGGTTACTTTGCAGGAAGCTATGGAGATGCGGGAATGGTAAGCAAGGATTGCTTCAAAACAAAATAATTTAGAAATAACTAATACTGACTTATCCCTCCAGGACAATGCCAACTTCTATGCCTCGCCCGCCTATGGCAGCTATGACTACACCTCGGCTGGGGTTAGTGGCGTCTCTCCGGGTGGAGTCCAGGGCTTTGGTGATGCCTGGAACGGCCATGTTGCCCACAGTGGTTCACCTTCGATGGGCGTGGTTGGCTCTCTGCCTCAGTACTCCAACATATCCTGCCTGACCGCTGGCGGTAATCTAAATGGCTCCTCGGCCACGCCCCCGCTGGCCCACTCTGCCCTTGGTATGGCCCCCTCGGTGACGGGTTCCTCCAGCTCTCCGCTGGGCTCGGCGGCGCTTCAAAGCGATTATGCGCCAACCGCCAGTCTCGTGGCCGCGGGCTACTCCTATGCAACAAGTGCCAGCAGCCTGGACAACGGTAAGTGAAGCGGCTTCTCCAGAAAGCGATGAGGGTTGTGAGGCACTGGGAGAAAAAAGGGAGAATTTTTTAGTGTGGAGAAAATAATTAGGAACTTTATTATCCTTTCTTTTCCGATATTCTCTGACAACTTGAACACTTTAAAATATTTTAGATTACGCTTTTTTTAAATCAATTTTATATAAATTTATTTAGGTTTTTAGGGAATTGTTTTTATTAATTTTATGCTTAGTTTAGCTTAGAAAAGTTCACAACAAATTTTAGATAATTTATAAATTAGAATAAAATCTCTAAGGTCAAAATAAGTCCCTAACTTTTCTCCCTGTACCCACTTGAGAGGATTAGGGCAGTTTCTTCAATGAGGGCAAGGGAATCGTTATGTTCCTGGGTGTTCGCGTCAATCAGGGTAATTTAATTGCTGACGTTTCACAGCTCGGATTACGGAGGGGGGAAGAGCAACAACATATGGTAATCTATGCCGCACTCGATCCTCCCTTTTTTATAGATGCCGCCGCCGTCGCCGTCGCGGCGCAGTGTGAATTTTAGCGCTTGTTCATAAAACTGAGAAGAACTGCCAGTTTAATCTGTTTTACTTTTTTTTTTTGCCAGGTCTCCGCTCGATCTCGCTGCAGCAGCTGCCCGGACTGTCCAGCATCCAACAGCATCATCATCATCACCAGCACCACCAGCAGCATCACCAGCATCAGCAGCAGCAGCAGCATCATGGCTCGCTTCATCAGAGCCACGGCTCCATGACGCCGCCGCCATCGCAGTCCGGTGGCAACCATGTCATCGACCATTCGCATTCGCCCATTGACCGGAAACCGGTTTACCTGCCGCCCATCACACCTCCACCCACTTCGGTGGCTTTGAATGGAGGCGGTGGCGGTGGAGGATACTATGAGGCCCTCAAGTACTAGGATTCTTACTGGGATCAGTCGCTCTATAATGTTTCATTACCTCAAAGGACACACATTAATTTAGAATTTAAGTAGTTTATAGTGCTTAGTGGGGGAAACTCTACACTTAGAGAAATCCATTGTACGCGTAGCAATTAAAACAAACTATTTATAAACAAGACATGCCTCGCAGCGAAGTTTCGAGTAAATTAAAATATGAAATATAATCATCAAATTAATGCGTTGACTTTTCTTTACTTTATTTGGGTTATTGATTAATATAAAAATCAAAGGGATTTAATAAATATTATAAATAAATAAAATAGATGATAATCTTTGAAATATGCTAGCTGTATTTTGGATTCAAAATATAATGTCATTAGTCGTTTTAAGCGAAACTTATTAGTTTTCATATAAAATAAAATTTATTAGAATTTTTAATTTTAATTATTATTATATTTTTTATTTGAGGTTTAGCTTGCAGTTACTTAAAACGGAATTTCTGAATTATAATAACTATATGAGTGTAATTAAATCTCGTATATTAGTAAATAAAATATTCAAACGATATATTTAATATTTTTTGTATATATCATTAATATTAATTTGCATTTAATTATCATTAATTATTTTATTCTATTATTTATCTACATTTTATTCTCTCAGTGCATCATTGTTGTTTTCTTTACTAACCGCTAGATGGCGCGTTCACATGAGCAAGTGAGTTTAGGTTGAAAACTCGGCTATTAATGCCACATTTTGTGTGGCGTCATCTATTTCCGTTATGGGGCGCCACAAATTCGATTTTTTTGAAGTTGCATCGATTATTTAAGTTATCGGTATAGCGGTTATTTTAAATTTTTTTTTAAATATCTTTAACCTTATGAATAGTTTGACGGAAAAATCAAAAAGGCCTAACATATTCTGCGTTTAGTGCTTTTGTCTTTTAAGAGCAGAAAATATTTTAAATTCTTGCAGATTTTCGTATTTATTTCATTGCTAGTTTGTGAATATCAGCATAATAATAATTTTATTTTATATTACAAATTAGAATTAGCATTAATTTGGTTCTAAATAAATGGAAATTGATTATAAATATTTTCAAAACCTGTCAATGTCATGAAAAACCATATAATATAAGCCCTCCAATGTATAATACACTTTATTTTTAACATTTTTATACCCTTGCAGGGTATTATAATTAAGTCACAGATTGTCCATAAGTATTTTTAAGGAGTAAACATATATTTCTATTCAATTTTCCCCTAATTTCCCCCTTCCACTACTCCAAACAATCCAATAAACTAGAATCCCCAGATAACGACAAGTTAATTGAGCCACAAAAGTGGACAACAAACCCTGTCCATTGAGGAGCTAATCAGCTTAAGAGATGACCCATCGCATATCCTTTACTCTCCCATACCGAACAACCGTCCAACCTCATTGTCCTGCAGATGAACAATCCAATTATTCTGTTAATTGTCTCACCTTTATGGGCAAATTAAAATCCTGCCCAGAGTCAAATCGAGGAGAGGTAAGATTCACCCTGCGACTCGACTCGCAGCCATTGTCCTGCGAGCCAAAAAGGCAGCAGCAATCGCATCAAGAAGTCGTCGCCGCCTGATCATTATCTCTCTTCCACGCAGACGCTGGACAATCCGGGGATTCACAGGGACAAAGCTACCAAAGGCGAGTGAGAGAGAATGAGAAAAAAGGGATTCAAGGATTGCAAGACGACAGAGTCTCAGCCGAAAAGCCAAAGACAAACACAAGGCCCGGCTAGCAAGCAAAGTTTTTGAGTGAAAAATTTCACAGTCAAAGGATAATCGGGATTAAATCTTCTTGAAAAGTTAATGTTTACACACGCACCTACCGTTGGCGATGATGTTGGCGGAAAAAAGATGCAAAAATTATGAAAATATTGTCACAAGTGCACAGTGCGCACAGCCAGGACGAGAGGCCAGGTCCCAGGCTCAGGCTCAGGCTCAGGCCCAGGCCCAGGACGAGGCTCTGGCTGGACCGAAGCGAACAGGACAATTGCAGGCGGCAATCAAAACATGCAATTGTTCGTTTCGTTCCGCCTCGAATCGAACTGCAAAGCGAAACCGACCGAAAAACCACAAAAAGGGACGCAGGACCCAGCATCGAAGGACACTGGACAGCGTACCGTCGTAAGAGGATTTGCGCGTCAAGTAAACACACGATTGGTAGGAGCCTGAATCCCAACCAGAGAGCCTGCAGGACTCGAAACGAAACGAAATGAAAAACCAAATCGAAGATGCACAGCCTGCATAAATAAATAAATAAATAAAATGATTTGAACATTTTTATTTTTGAGCGCACACACACAGAGAACGAAACATTTTTCTTTGCGTTAAAATAAACAAGAAATTTTTTAAAAACCGTTTGTTGCACTTTTATTTACTTTAAATTTATGCGAAAATTAAAAACGTTTTTCGCAAGGATTTCCAGTAGAAACAGCAGCTGCCGATTGTTTTCATAGACGAAACAACAGCCATGCCGAATGGCTCGGACAATAACATATATAGGATGTAGATTTCCCCCCAAAAAATTCAAAGAGTTTTCCCCCATTGCGAATTTTCCCCGAACTGGAAGCTACGCCCCCTTTTTATTTTTGGGATCCCCTCTCCACGTATCGACAGCGTCTCGAGTATGTCGCGCGTATTTCTCATATAAATAAACAAAAGTCTTGTTGCAATAACATGGCAGAGGGAATATTTATTAAATAAACATTAGACCAGCAGCAGCAACAGATACGAGCTACGAGTTACAAACTCTCAATGGCCAGGGACTGGGATTGGGATCGGGTTTTAGGAAGGTATTTTATGAATGAGTTTAAGCGGTGGCACAGGTAATGCGGCGTAAGGTAAAGAGTTGTGGGTTTACTGAGGTCAAATTGTGATTTAAATATAAGAATTTAAATATTAAATTAAATTTACAAGAGGTTTCAAGTCCTGTAAAATAATCATAATAAACGAAAGCTCTTTTTATTTATTCTTTAAAAAATAAAAACAAAATACCCATTGACCCAATTGACCCATTTACACCCCAAAAACTCACCTAACAACATCCCTCATCGAACCTCCCCTCATTGAACCTTCAGGTTGTCCTTCATTAGCTTGACGGACAGGTCATTTCCCGGAAACCCAGCGGCAGCTCATCACTTAGCCAAAAGATCCACACCTCGGCCACGCTCCCAGCTAGCCTTAACTGGCAACCCAGAAACCCAGTGGTAGTAGGAACTCCCACTTCCCAGCGGGTTGTAAGCCATAAAAATAAGCCACAGAAACCGCAGGACACGCGTGTGGAATCATCATCATAATCATCATTACGGAAAAAGGGGGGGAAAAACCAAACCAAAAGACCGGACACATTGAGTAGCAGTAGCACCTTGAGGTCAGGTAAAAATCTCGAGCCTAAATCTCGAGCATCTGGGGGAAAACCGGAGAGATTTCATTAAGAATTCCCGCGGCGCGCATTAAAGTCTAAACATGCCTTAAAAAGTTTTTCCCGCTAAGCGTCGATGATTAGCATCCGGATAGGTAGAGGAATCCGGTATGCCGGATTCTCGATTCCGGACTTAGCGCCGTCTACAGAAATTTCCGCTGCTTATGACCGGAAGATTTTCGCCATGATTATGATTAAGCTAATGGCTGATATTTCCCAACTCCTTCACAGAGAGGAGCACTTGGGAGTTGGGAAATTGTGTTTATAATAAATATTAATATGAATAATGCAATATTATAGTAAAACAATATATAAATGCTTTATTTTTCAGAGAGGTCTTTCAGATTAAGTCTATAAAAATAAGTAAGATGGACCTTAAACTATTTAAAAAGGATATAAAAACTATTCTTTTCCGTCGTATATTTTATATGTTTCATAATTTTTAATATATACCAGCTGTAAGCATAGTTTTAGCTTGACTTTATGTAAAAATATGGCCTAAATACTGCTTTAAGATACTATTTTTCAAAAAAATATATAATTAAATTAATAAATAAATACTAAAAATAAGTTGTAAGAACTTATAAACAAGTTTATATATTTTTTAATAATATTTAAGTTCAAAGAACTATTTATACTAGATATTTTACAATTTAATAAATATTTTTGAGAACATTTTCCCATACTTAACTGCTCAAAATCATAACCTAAACCTGTAGAAAATCTCTCTCGTTATATGGGATTTTTTATTTAACAAATACTTCTTATAAAAGTATAAATATTCTGTTATAATTACCCTCTTTTTCCCCCAGTACATTGGCCATGTTTGTCTACTAACTAATCTGGTAAATTGTTTGGGCAAAAAAGGAGCAGGAGAATAAAGATAGGGAATATATGTATGCATAATAAGCCCAGAACCGTATACAAATCATAAATTTTAATGAGTGGCCAATATAGACGCACCCGCAACCCCCACTCCCCCAGCAACCTCACCCATCACCCGCACCCTTAATTTTGCAGCCATAACTCCGTGAGCGAAAACACCCCGAAAAACCAGCAAAACTTTTTGGATGGGGAAATGTATCTGCGTATCTGTGTATCTGAGGGATACGAAACAGGAAAGTGCAGTGTGCGAGCGAGAGGCTGCCATGCAGGCAGCCATATAGCTGCATCTCGCTCAACCTCGCTAATGGCCACGCCCCCGTCTCAGTGCTGCGCAGACGTTTTCCATGAGTGTGTGAGTGTGTGTGTGAGAGGGGGAACCCTCAACCGTTGCATATTCATGAGAGAGTAAAAGAGAGAGCTATGTGTGTGACTGTATGCGTGCCGTATCTGCCGGATAGCCGGTATCTGTGTGTGTGGTTTTTTGAAAAAGATTGAAACCGCTTTATCAGCATTTTTAGGAGCTGTGTTTCCTTCTTCCTTCTTCGTTTTTCCTGAAAAACCGTATTTTTGTTTGCCGCTCAAATCCTTGGTTCAAGTGTCTGATTAGGTGCACTCCCTCTACCCCCTCCACTCCTCTAGCTCTTTAAAATCAATATTATTCTTAGATTACAGCCCCGAAAAAGGCAAAAAAAAAAAAAGGGAGAGAGCGGGGGAATTGCTAAAATTTAATAATGGCCACATGTTCGGTCGGACTTCCCCATTTCCCCGATGTCATCGCTGTTCCGTTGACTGCATCTAATTGAGCGTGGCTAATGGGCGAGACATAGCGGTGCTGCTCCCCGGAATCTCCACTCAGACTCCCCACTCTTCACAGTTTCCCCCAAAATTAATTGCACGGTTGTCATTTTGATCTGGCAAATATGTTTGCCAAATTGACATGTTGTGTGCGGCGAAAGCGTGACAGAAATCAAGGCCTCGACTGAAGTTCAAGGAACTATTGGGAAACATTTGTGATTATTATTTATTTGGGAAATTATAAATAATATAAGGTACTTCAAGCACTTAAAAATAATATGAAATTATGATTTATATTTATTTATAATATTTTTTTTAAGAAATACATTATTAAATATTTAAAAAAATTTTTTTTAAATTAAATTTCAAAGAACAAACTTTTCCGAGGCTTTAAGGAACTGAATTTCTCAGACATTTTCGTATAAATTTTGATATTATAAACATTTTTTTATATTTTAAAAATTAATTAGGTTTAATTTTAAGTCAAAAGAGTAAAGATATACTACCAATCCTTAAACCTGTTGAGTTCCTATCCCCTAATCAATAAATCTAACAGATTCCCTCGATCATTGAAAGCTTTAATCGTAATAATTTTGTTCTTAAACTTCATCTATGAATTTAGTGAAATGTTCATTTAAAATCTATTAAAAAGAGCAGTTGCTAGTTATTTTCAATTCAAAAATATTAATATTCAATCTATTTAATAAAGGTTTACTAGATATACCTATAAAAAGACTTTTTAAAATGAAGCCCGCCTGGAATATATTAAGATTAAGCCTCCCAGCTTTCGACTTTCACTGCATTTGGCCTGTGAAAAAATGTTAAGTTGCAGTTTTGGAAAACTAAAACAATATTTGGATAGGTCAAATGCAGTGGGACGACAGCGAGAGATATGGATACAGATACGAATGTAAGGAGCACTACGGCTTGGCGACAGCTGTGTGGGATGGTTTGGTTTCGGATTGGGATTGAAATGTAATGGCAATGGCATATCGGATATGGCCTGGACTGGGGGTAAATCGAGAAATCGGGATTGGTGACGGGACAGACAGGCAATGGCAACTACGTAAGAATAACATGAACTGTGCAAAAATGCCCAGACATACTCAGACAGTTGGCCACAAAAAAACGTTCACACCCACACACATACACAGTCACAATCACGGCGCCGATGTCGAAGACAGAAATTTGTTAAATCAGCAGCGATATCCCAAAAATTTTGTTGGGAAGACGAAGCTAGAGATACTCTTTAAGCTGGAAATAAAATGATATTTATGAAAATTTCTCTAAAAATATTGTCATTATAAAATATCTAGGATATTACATTTTTCTCTAATCATTTATGTATTTATTTTTTTGTTTATTATTATTTTTTATTGTTTTAGTTAATATTTTAAATTCAGAAATTTAGAAACATAGAAAATTTTATGTCTTATGCAGACTTCTACGTTTTGTGTTGTAGTAAATCAAACTTCCAGATTATGTATTTACTTATTGTATCTTCTATCAATATTTAACAAAAATTAATTCAATTTTAAACTTTAAACCTACAAAAAACCTTCCCAACATTGTTTAAATACCCTCCAAAAAAGAGCCTGAAAAAAACCGAATACAAAAGAGACCCCAAATGAAATGCGTAAAAATGGAGCAGCTGGAACCTGGGAGCCTGGGAGTCGCCTCATTCGAATTTCAAATGCAGGACGACTCTCGGCGAAGGACATGGCTATAACTGGACACACACATGGCGTGCGCTGCGATGATTCATCTCTCGCACTTGGCATTTCCCTGCCACAACCCTCGGACCAGATCGCATGCGAAAAATTATGTTAAGACAATACAAATATTTGTCAAAATAATGCGATTGCGTTAATAGAGCCAAATATTATTCTTGTATCAATTACCCAGCCAGGAGGGGGTGTGTGTGCGAGTGAGCGAGCAAATGCATGCAAAGCGTCTGCATTTTTTTTATTTCGCCATCCTTCAAAGCGATAAATGATGAATAATAATAATAGAAAAAAATAGTCAGCATACTTTTAAATTAAACAAATATCAAATACACACTCGTGTTTGTTTTCGATGCGTATAATAACCAGACAAACACCCTGACTATCTCGTTCTGCCACGCACTCTTCTTGCATACACACACACTCGCCCTTGCCCAAATAAACATATAAAATTTACTTTAAAGCTGACAAAGTCAATAAAAAATATTGTTTCAATAAGCAGAAAAAAAGAGAGGAGCAAAAAACAAGAGAAGCAGAATGAAATAAAGTCGGCAAATAAAAAAAAAGGAATGCAAGAATAACACCCATGGAGGCAGGCCAGGGAAAGGACTTTTTATGCGCGGCTATATCTTCATTTGTTTGTTGTGAGTTAGGCCTGTGAATGGGTTGCAAGTGGGTATATGAAGGAAAATAATAATATATTTGCAAAATAATAACATATTTACATAAGAAGTTTGATATTAAAAGCTATGAAAATGGGTTTAATTAAAAAATTGATTATTTAATTTTCCTGCTTGAAAAAGCATAAAGAAAATAAAATATTAATTGAATATTGATTGGTTTTTTATTAGTACAAATATTTATTAATCAATTGGAAGAAGCTGACGAAATAAATGTGTGCTTTTTTTGTATTGAAAATTTAAGTTATTATATATAAGAACAACATTTTTTAAAAAGCCCACATATTAATATTACTTTGTAATTTTTATAAGACACTAATTTCTAAAATTTCTTAGATTATGAAGGCTTGGAAATATTTTATATTAAAACCATAAGGTATCCCTTAATTTTAAGGTAGTTTAGGAGAATATTTTTCCTAAGAAATGCTTTTAGAAATAATTATTTTAACGGTTTTCCTAAAAGGCTTAAAGGTTTCCTTATATTAATTTAAATTCCCGAAAAGGAAAGTTATTTTTTATTTATTCCAGAAATAAAAAACATACAAAAATATATATTTTTTGATATTTAACAAACAAAATAACTATTAATAAATTATCTATTCAAACTTCCTTTAATTTTCCCTCAAACTTCAAGTTCTTTAAACTCTCTGTCTCTTTTTATTTCCCCTTAAAATGAAGTTACCACCAATTTAAGCGCCCGAAGAAGTGAAATTTTAAAATACTTAATGCCTTTGCCTTCACAAGGAAAACAACCTTCGAACGTGCGCCCTTAACTTGGCCAAAAACTTGGCATAAAACCCATCAAACTGCAAATTAGCAAAATAACTTCTTTCCTCTTTTCCTTTTTTGAGGAACTTTAAGCTGGAATTGAAAAAAGCTTTGAGCACTAATTTATGCCAGGGTAGGTTTTTCGGGACGTACCTTCCCTTACCACCCACTGAAAGTCGCCCACTTGAACGGTTGGCTTTTTCCCAGGTGCCTCAACTAGCTATGTGCCTCTCGCTCGGCTGCCACTTGTTTGCCATAAGATAGAGAGAGAGAGAAAGAGAGCCCGGGCCTAGGCCGTATTTTAAGCATTAGTTTGAACAACAAAAACACACGGGGAAAGGACAACTATTTGGCCAGAGCAGAGAGCAGGAGGAAAAATCATGAATGGCGGCGGCGGTGGATACTCTGCTGTTGAGTGTATCTTTGTATCTGTGAGAGCGCTCACTTACTGACTGCGAGTGCCAGCCCTCGTTGGTTGGCTGCAGATACAGATACACTTGAGCGGCACACAGATACAGATACACACAACTGCTGGCAGCAGCAGATACTTTTCGCTGCCGCTGCCGACGACGACGATGCTGCCCGGCGTCGCTTCCCAGCGAGCTGTGTGTTATTTCAGTTACACAGATTCAGTATCAGACGTGTTACTACTCCGGACGGTTCTGCGCTCGCTCTGCGCTGTGATCTCTAGCCCCCCGATATCCAGAAACACAAATATAAATATATATATATATATCTCCGAGATATATCCCGCCGTACTTATGTGCCCGACTTGTTTAAGCAAATATTATCAGAAGCAATTGTAGTTGAGAGCTTTGCTAAAGTGAAAATAAAGAAACCAGAACAACCAGTTAACCAGGAGCAGCAGCAGGTTCCGCCGGAACCGGAGGAGCAACCACCACAACAACATCATCGCCATCATGCACACGCTTTTCAGTGACCAGAACTCCTTCACCCGCCATTATGCCCAGACCGCTGCCGGTTATGGTTCCGCCTCGGCGGTGGCAGCGGCCAGCAGTGCCTCTGCAGCGGCGGCGGCACATTACGCATACGACCAGTACTCCCGGTATCCGTACTCGGCCAGTGCCTACGGCCTGGGTGCTCCGCATCAGAACAAGGAGATCGTAAAGCCGCCGTACTCGTACATAGCCCTCATCGCCATGGCCATCCAGAATGCGGCGGACAAGAAGGTGACGCTGAACGGGATCTATCAGTATATTATGGAGCGGTTCCCCTACTACAGGGACAACAAGCAGGGCTGGCAGAACTCCATCCGGCACAATCTGTCGCTCAACGAGTGCTTCGTGAAGGTGGCGCGGGACGACAAGAAGCCCGGCAAGGGTTCCTACTGGACCTTGGATCCGGACTCGTACAACATGTTCGACAATGGTTCCTTTTTGCGAAGGCGCCGACGCTTCAAGAAGAAGGATGTGATGCGGGAGAAGGAGGAGGCCATCAAGCGGCAGGCCATGATGAACGAGAAGCTGGCCGAGATGAAGCCCCTGAAGCTGATGACCAATGGCATTCTGGAGGCCAAGCACATGGCCGCCCATGCTGCTCACTTCAAAAAGGAGCCCTTGATGGATTTGGGCTGCCTGAGCAGCAAGGATGTCTCGCATGCCGCCATGCTCAACTCCTGCCACGACAGTTTGGCGCAGATGAATCACTTGGCCGCCACCGGCGGGGGTGTGGAGCATGCCGGATTTACGGTGGACTCCCTGATGAATGTGTACAACCCGCGTATCCATCACAGCGCCTATCCCTACCACTTGAATGATGACAATTTGGCCACCAGCCAGATGCATCATGCCCATCATGCCGCCGCCGCCCATCATGCCCAGCAGCTGCAGCGCCATGTGGCGCATGTTTCGCATCCCTTGACCCCCGGCGGCCATGGAGGTGGTGGAGGCATCCAATCGTCGGGTCACTCGCCCACCACCATAGCCACGCCTCATGGCCCAGCGCATGGGGGCTGGTACACCCCGGAGACACCGCCATCGGAGCCTATTTCCCAGAACAACAACCAGCAGGGAACGCCCACTCATCCGGGACATGGGAATAGCAACAACAACAACAACAGCAACAGTGTCCTCAACAACAATGGGGGAGGAGGAGGCGGTGGCTCCCAACTAACCAGCAGTCCCACATCGGCTTTAGGCTTCCGGGATATGATCTTCGAGCAGAATCAATCCTGCCAACTGGATCAGGGCAGTCCCACCGGCAGTCTACAGTCCGCCAGTCCACCGGCACCGGCCAGCGTGGCAGCAGCTTCGGCAGCAGCCGCGGCAGCGGTAATCAGTAGCCACCATCATCATCATCATCACCATGCGGCGCTCAGCGGGAACCTGGGTCAGCTGGGGCAACTGAGCAATCTCAGTCACTACCGGCCGCATGTGGGTCACTACCAGGAGTACGGCATCAAGTATGGTGTCTAGGAGGGATTCAGCGAGGAGTCGCCCCCAGGGGGATTCCCACTGACCACCCACCATCACCGCCAGCTGGGCTCACTTGTATATTCGTGTAAATATATACCCAAGAACGAACCACAGCTCTAGATTGTAGATTGTATCTTTGTATCTCAGAACGAATTTAAGCTGCTTTTCTGTTGTTTCCAGCCAGGGGAAAGAGAGTTAAGGGGGAGTAGGGAGAGCTATTGATTTGAGCTTCACATCTATCCCCCCTTAGCTCTTTAACCCTGGACTATCACCCTTTATCGTATACGAAGCAAGTTTTAGTTGTTAAGAACCGCATAATTGTATTAACTGTATTTGTAATTGTAGAACTTAAATTGTTATCGCGTTTAGGCTTAGTCCCAATTGTCTGCTATGCAATTTGTGATGAGGTTTTGCTACACAGAATTATATATATTAATATATATATATGAACTTAAACTAGCGCATTTTGTCAATAACTAAACTATTGCAACTACAACTAGCCTAGCCCACGTAAGCAATAATAAATTATACAACTAAATCGTAGCTATAATATAATTATTATCAAAAACTAGTGTACGCAACAAAAGTGTATTGAAAATATGTTAAAATATCTCAAAAATTGTGTGTTTCATTTTTTGCGCTAATTTTGATTTCGGTTTCCATGGGAGTGGAGTCCGAGGAGGTGTTGTCATTCCATCTGGCCATTGAACGCTTGGCAAAACAGACTTCTTACCCCGAATCGCAGAATTCCCAGATAAAAGCATTAATAACTATTCAAGCCGTGTCCATTTCGAGCTCTGAATGGAGGCCTGACTCAGGTTTTGATTGACAAGTTGTCGCCGGAAGATGGCTTTCTAGGTAACAGTATCATATCAGGTGGCTGCAGTTCTGATGGATTTATAGAAAATGGAGGAATATCAATTGAGAAATCGGTTGAAACTGTTTCATTGGAAATGCAATTATGAATTGCTGATTATAGGAGCTGTGAATACATATATTCTGAGCTGGAAGGTATTGAATCTTTAGGGAAATGCGAAAAAGTGCTGCTTTTAAGAAGTAAGTATAGAAATTATGATCACAATTGAACTATATTCTGCACAATTTTCAAAGTAATAGGTATAAAATATATAGGTTTCTACTATTAACTTACTTAACTCAGTTTCATAAATAAAACCTCATCTTATATGTACATTTTCTGCAGTAAAAAATATCTTAAACATTATAATTAATTATATTATTTTAAATTTTATTTTCATCTTTTAGTTTGTATTTCCCATAAAGTCTAGCTCTCTTTAACCCAAAAATCTCTTCACAAATTCCTCATTCTCTAAATTTTCTTTAATTTCTCAGACATAAATAAAAATAAATTACATTTATTAGCCATTTATAAAAGAAAATGTTAGCATTCATTAAAAAAAACCCAACAAACAATGCTCTGCAAATTATAAATCTTTAGTTAAGAAAACTGAGAAGTCTCCGGCATTTCCTTGGCCTCCTAATTGCCAAACAATTGCTGCAAATTGGTAGAAAGTAAAACACCAAGCTCTCTGGGGTCAATTCAACCTGCGCAATATTAATAATGACTCCAAAAAATAAAGAAATATATATGTATATATATATAGGAAGCTTATTAGTCCGCGAACCAGTTACCCAATCGATAAAAAAAAAGACTGAAGATGGATCGCCACTGATTGATGGCCGTAAAATGCTGCTGATTTGGGCGATGCTCCAATGATTATTTGCTCGGCAAAGCTTGTCACGGTCTCGTCTTGAGTCTTGGACTTTAATAAAGGCTGTCATGTCCAGTAAAAAAAGAGTAAAAAACAAGCCATTGTCACTTGAGCTTGGCTTGGCGCCACCGCGGCATTGAGATCGCACTCAGAAAAATGGGGAAAAAATCGGTAAAAATCTCCAACTCTCGATTTGTGGGCTAAACTCCGCTCAGGTGTTTTCGGGTTTCGGCGGAGGGCAGACAGCTATAGCTTTCAATGGCGGACACGGCTTGAAAGCCAGTCAATTGGTATACATTTTCTGGCCGTGGCTATAACAAAGAAATACCTGGCTGGGTGGCATGTGAATGGGGCTCGAGTGCCGGCGAAAAGTGTGCCAAAGACTGTAGGCCTGAAAGCGAGCTTCAAATAGAGAGCCTACACTAAGCAACACAAGATTTTTTAGGGTTATATAAAGGGAATTTGAAGATAAGTTAGCTTAACTTCCTGCAGAAATATTTATTTATATATAAGACGCTTCAACCTCATTTCCTTTTTGAAAACACAAGATTTCTTTCTTTTTCAAACTACTATTTTCTTTTCTATAAAATTTCTTGTTTTCATCATCAGAATTTTCCCGTGAAATGTAATAAAGCAATAAATTTCACAAAAAAAAAAAAAAACGAAAAACAAATTCCAAAAAGCTTATTTTTGGCCAGTCTCAAATTTCGGGTTGATTAAATCAGAATTTTTCGATGAGGCCGAGTGTGTCCAGTGTTTGCTATGCAAATTCAGCACATTTGGAACCCAACAAATTTTCGGCTGCTGCGTTGACAACGAAAAATGCCAAGCCATCCCGACTCCATTCGGTGTCAAAAGCAACAAAATTAAATGCGAAAACAACAAGAGACGATGGTTGTGTGTGTGTGTGTGTACTTCGAGTGCAGCCAGGGTGGTCCAGATCCGGAATTTACAATCCGGAATTGCAGGGTCCAGCGTACTTTCACAAGCGGAGGACAAGAAAAACAAATGCGATGGCGACAAAATGTTGCACTGTTTGCTTAGCGATAAGGACGCGCCCACACACACAGATACTCACGGATACATACAGAGAATGTGTGCATCCAGGACAACAAAATGCCAAATGTCCAATAATCAAATCGAGTGAAAGGATAATGGAGGGGTGCGGGGAGAAGAGGAGTACACGGGGAGAATACTTTTGTACTAATTAGAAGTTTGATTTAAGATTTACGTATTAAAAATATCTACAAAAAAAATATAAAAATATATAAAAATATTATTCTGCCTAAGAATTTTGTTTTCTCCCCAACTAACCCTTATTTTCTCTCTCTGTATTCCGTCACAAATATTGACAGCTGTCTCTGTGGCTCATCGCGCAACCAGCCCGATTTACATAAATATTATTGCAAGCCTAATTAAATGCAAGTATTAGCCAGACCAGCTGCCAAACGCTGGCACAAGGATTCTCCGGCCACGGGACATATTGTGTCCTGTATATACTATGTCCTGTATCCGATGGTATTCTGTGACTACGGCTCCTTGGCCCGCGGGAGATCCTTTGTAATTAACACTGCTTATTTTTCGCGCTTTTCATTGGGGGGTTTTGGGTGGCGGCAGTTGTCCCCCTTTAAGGGGTGTGTGTACCACCCACTACCACCTGATATTTATTTACCTGGCCAGTTGTGTTGATGACCTGTTATCATTGCCCCGTTATAACAATAAATTCAGCGGCCAGCATTCAACGTTCAACGGCGGTGACAACAACACTGGGCGCCCGAGCGTTGTTGTTCTTGCACGGTTTGCCGTTGTTTTGGCAGCTGTCGTTGCAATTAACCAGGCCATAATAGACAATGGCTCTAAAGTAAATTCATATTGCCGGCCAACCTATGTACTTATGTGTGTATATAGTTTGCATTGGATCGGTATGACATTTGTAAATTGGTGTGGGAAAAAATGGCCAGGTAAATTAATGTACTCCAAAAACCTTAAAAAAAAATGTGAGCGAGGGAAAAAGCTGAAATCACAATGGAAAAAATATGATAAACCATAACATAGAAGTTGAAGAAAAGGGTAAAGAAAATGTCAACAACAAGCAACAAGAAAAGTCTAGGAAAAATATCAAATTAACAGGGATTTGAGAATTTTTGGGAGGGAAAGAAAAATGAAAAGGAATTCTATGGTTAAGTAGTAATTAAAGGCAGAAGTAACTAGAACTTGGGGTTTACTTTAATACATTTTATTTTATTTTATTTTAATTTAAAATTAAGAAAAATAACATTTGAAACTTAAATTAAACTAACTAAGCTAAATGTGTAGTTATGGTAATACGAATTATTATTTTTTGATAAGCCCTAAACCTAAAATGACCAAATTTTAATGTCATAAAATAAATTTTGTAACAAAATATCCAAAAATATATTCGTTTTCAAAAAATCCCTCATATAGGAAATAGTAAAAATCTTGATGACTCTTTATGGTATTCTCTTCTGGGAAATCCAATGCCATATTATTGACGATCAACTTCAGATTGATTGTTTTTCCTTAGCTCTCTGCCCGAATCAAAATCAATTTGGTCTTTTGTAGAGGCTCCTTTTACTCCTCGATAGAGTAAACTTCCGCTTCCCCGGGAGTTCTATAAAGGCCATAAAGCTATGGCCGGCATTTTTCGTATACAATACGTGGGAGCGACAAGAACAACAAAAAGAAGGCAAACTGCATTTTTATGGCATTAAACAAACTTTGAGAGCGTATGTTTTCGAACACTTTTGAAGTTTTATTGAGTTATAAATACGCAGAAATGACTTTGGAGTTTGGCCCAGCAATTTTCAAATCAAATTTATGATCGATTTATGCAAAGCCAACGGCAAAGTCCAAATAGGCCAAAACAAAAATTGCAAATAGGCAGCGCCAGGCGTCGACATTTGAGTTTGAGTAAATTATCCATACGGAAAAGGGGATGCTGGTGAAAAATCTGGGGAGGAGTGCTGGGGATTTATTGGCCCAGCCTCACGGGAAAAAATCTGAGGGGGAAACTTTGATTGACTGCTGCGCTTGAAGCGCTTTGATCTGAGAACTCCGATCTGCGATTTGCGATCTACGATGGGTGGAATCGATGGATCAGTCATAGTCATCACCCTGGACGACGACGTCAACAGATGGCGCTCGGTTAGGGGTTAAAATGGGATCGGGGGTCTTGGAATCCGATTAGTTGTGACTGTTTTATCTGTTTAATTATGGATATTAAATTTATAAGATTATTTTAACAATATTTAAGATTGTATTAACATTTTAAAATAATTTAAAAACTCCGAATTATTTTTGTATTTCATAAGTTAATTATTTATCATATTTTTAAACTCTAAAAAATATTATGGATACTCCAGAATTATGATTATAATTTTTTATATTCTCTGCTAGGCTTAAAATCGCATACAAATTATAACCAAATGCCATCACTGACAAGGATCCTTTTCTTTCCCCTATAGAAAATTGAGCTATCGTCCGGCCAAGTTGATTATCTATGCTGATGCTTGGTTTATTTGGCTTATCAGGCTTTTGGGGCTTTGATGTCACTACGGCTACATCATCATCATCATCCCAATCAACCCGATCGGCAGTCAGTCATATATTCCGCTTCAGATTAGGGGCAATGTTTATGCGTCACTGTCTCTGGCTTTGAATGTTCCTCGTTTTTTTTTTTATTTATGGGCCGTTTTTTGGGCCATTTGATGCTGCCGCCGAAGTTGCCAACCAGTTGACGCGACATAAGCAAATAAATAATATGGAAAATCGGGGAATTGCTGGGATAACGAATGGCAAATGGCAAATGGCGAATAGCTATCCCCGATTCAGCACTATCAAAGTGCCGGGCCCGACATCGTCTTAGGCTGAAAGTCAAATAATCAAATTCAGTCGCTCTAGAGGAATCCGCAGGCAATCCTCTGGAAATCCGCATCACGCGTCCCAGCCAGAAATACTAAAATCCATTGTTTATTTTCTAATTTCGTTGGCGTGTAAATCACGGAAACGACTTCTTCCCAACAACTCGTTGGCATTCCTTGGGCGCAGGCAAAAAAAAAAGGAAAGAGTAGAGGAAAAACGTGGAAAATATATAGGAAAACAAGGCATAGCAATCCCTTGATTTCCCCAATTTCTGGCCAGACATTTTGTCGACAATTTCCAGGGAAGTGGCCATAAATCAATTGCAAAAGCTTTCCAATGGCTTTTCCGGAATTTCTCTCTCTTGTAATTATGCCGGGAAGCGAAAACATCGGGCCGAATGAGTGACTGCAATGAGGTTATATAATTTGGGATGGGCGCACCGAACGTCTATGGACTGCGAGTATTTTCCATGAATCGAATGAAGGCCCATAAGTTCGGAATCATTCACACTCCGCCGAAAGCCCACACCTACGCCCTAGTCGTCCCTTCTCAAAAAAAAAAAAAAAAAACGCATGAATGAACAGCGGCCATTCAACGAATCCGGATTCCGATTCCTATTCCGAATCCAATTCCATTTCCATTTCGTAACCGATCTGTACCCCCTCCCACCCAATCGTTAAACAATCGAAGACTGGAAGAGGTGTATTGTTTAAACAATTAACAATAACATAAATGCATGCATAATTACCGCCCGATATCGTGTGTAATTTCAAGAGCTTTCGACGGAAGCCCGCTCCCCACGACAGCCGCCAGAGCGTCGTCACTGAGGCCAAATCCCTAGCGACCGCTGGAGAGGATTGGAGATGCTCAGCATTGAAGAATATCTATATTTTAATGCTGCATATAGCGAGATTTATTTGAAAAATATATTAAAATTCATATATGAAATATAATTAATCTATAAAAATATTCAAAACTTACTATATAGACTCTTTGAATATAATAGCAAAATATTCAAAGAAATATCACAAGTTTTTTTGTTTAAAATTTTTTTAAAATTATTTCCTAGAAAAATATTTAAAAAAAGCTTTCTAAAAACCTCACTTATTTATAATATTCCCCCAAAAACCTCCTTAAAAATCTCCCCCTCTCTCCCAACCAAACTGATCACCACTGATCTGCATGAACTGATAACCCAAGCCAAGGCATTTGAAATTGGGCAACAGGTGTGTTTGGTGCAGGTATTATTCATACCGATCAGCTGGGCCACTTGACCAGCTGAAAGGCTTAATGGGGAAGTTGGTCTCAAGTGCCTCGTGTGCCCCGAAACATTGTCAAATGGTTTCCAACCAGGACTTGGTCCACTACCAATCCTCGTGCTATTTTCCTCTGGCGCCAAGGTGTTTATCGTCGCCAGGCAAGCTAAACAAACCACAGCAAATGGAATCACCCAAGGAGGAAGAGGAGTTAGAGGAGGAGGAGTGTCAGTGGGAGTGGGAGTGGAGTTTTTCGAGTTCATTGCGCCACGGGCGCACTGCAGATTTATCGCCCACGGAGGTGGTAAATGTTCCGAACAACGGAGATCTTGGGCTATAAAACAGACACCCGAACTGGACTGCCTAGCGCCAGCTCGTGCTGCGACCGCAGACGGCTACGGCAACGGGTCCAGGTCGGGAGCACGTCTAATCCGTAATCCCTCACACATGGCAGGCAGGAAAATCGGTTCTACTCTGCCAAAAGCGAGAGGCGTGTCCAGGGAGTGACCAGCTGAGGGTTGAAGGAAAGAAAAGAGCCTCTACAAATATTTAAAATTAATTTTAATTTTATATTCCTTAACTATTAAATTTCTTATTTTACCCCCAAAAAATCTACTCAAAAATTGGGAAATCGCTGATCAACAATGTAATCCTCCAGCTTTCCTGCCCCATCATCGATCATCGTCAAGGGCATGGCTGCCCCTCCTCTGTTTACGGAAGCCATCTCATCCATTGCTAATATATCCCATATATCGGCCATAATAATCGCAAGTGGGGAGAAAGCAATGCAACTCATTTAGAAGCATTTAGAAATTGGCAGAATAAATCTCTTCGAGCGCAGAATGCAGTTTACATGGAAACCATATGGTGGAGTCCCAAGGAGGTGCTAATTTATGGTTACGACAGCTTTTTGGCGTTCCAATGTCTGGTCGATTCAATGCATTGGTAAACAAAAACACATGGAGAACGCAGAGGGAGAGTGCCAGCAGTGGGCAACGGTTGGAGAGGCCCTCGCGAAAAATGCCAAAAAACCACCTAGAAGAGATCGGGATAATGATCAGCGAAGCAGCCGTCCATGGCCAATTCTGCATCGCTCATTCGCTGAATACTATATTTATTGCTCTGTTTGTGTAACCCAAATTATAAAAACAGAAGCCTTAGGAAGTGCACTTGGAAAAGGAAATTTCAAAGAAAATTTCAAGTATTTATTATTTAAAAAAAATATAAAAATAACTTTATACACACCTCATAAATAAATAAATAACAAAAAGTAACCAACCAATAAATAAATTGAATTCTCTATTATTTAAATTAATTTAATTAATTAATTTAATTCTCGTTTATAATTTCTATAAATTCTCTAAATAATATTTCTCTATAAGCAACATTTTCATTGTAAATAATATTTTCTCTATTTAAAAATATCTCAAATTTAACTAGAAAAATCGCATAAATTTTCTGCAAGTGTCCCGATCATTGATCATTTTGTCGAGGAGGGGGCGGTCGACCTGGCAACTTTAGGCATTCGGGCAGTTTCAGATCGATTGTTATTAATTTGTTTGCAAACATATTTCATGCGCTTTGCCCAATTTCATTCAGCGGGGCATCTCGGCAGCCGCGGCCGCATCTCCACCCTCCACCCTTTGCCTCGCATCCCAAAGATATGTGCCAGCCAGCACAGATGTATCTGTGTATCTGCGTCTGTTGCACTCATGCTGCGCGTCGAAAAGTCTACGATTTCCGTTCCTCGTATAAATCAACTGGAGAAAAACTAAAACTAAAGAAACAACAGATTTTTCTTCATTTTTATCTATTTGGGGGGAGAAAATTGCTGCCGCTTCTAGTATTTATTTGTGCATAATAAGTTTTTTGAATGCTGCCCCCAGAGGAGGTGCGAAAAAGGGCTATATTTTGGAGTCTGTATATAAATCCCCTTGGTACTACGCCTCTGATATTTTTGGGGCTTGTGCTGCTGTATCTGTGGATATCAAAATACCATACAAATCGTCAGCTCGTCATTTTTTAGACAGTTTTCTCTTCGATTTATTATTGGGTTTTGCTATGGTGTGTGAGGAAGTAAAAGTCAAACAGTGATTGAGGAAAGTAGGTGGATGAGGGGGTTATTTGGGGAAAATTTTAGGAAACTCTAAATGTAAATTAAAGGATTTTTATAAGTAAAGGAGTAAATAATAAAATTAAGGCGAGTTAAGAAATATTTTCGCGTTAAAGAAATTTTTCGCTCCAAATCTTAAGACATTCATAGCACTCGTTGGCTTGCCCGAAGTTTTGCCTGGCAGATGAAGTACATCCAATCCACAAAGAGCTCTTTATCCTTCTTCAGGAGCAGAAGCTCTCCGAAAGATAGTCTAAACCCCTCTAGCCTAGAATTTCTAGGCAACTAAGTAACCTTTTTGTGCCTAATTTATTCTCGTTAAACCTTTAAAATATATAATATACATTGTTCACACATTACTGTCAATTATGATACAAAAAACCAAAGGTTCATTATTTTCTTTTAAATAATAATGTTAATAGGGATTTTAATAAGAATAAAAACCTTAAAAATAACCTTAAAAAAATAGGAAACAAAATCTTTAAATAAATTTTATGATTGTCTTAACCAAATGTGTTTAAGAACCTCTCGTTTTGTAGAACTAATACAGTAAATATTAACTTTTCTAGAAAACAATTTTCATAGAAAATACTTATAGAAAGCACTGTGCTATCGCATGGAACATATACATATACCCATAGACTTGGAGGCGCTCTTGTGGGGATCGAAGTTTGGGGGGATTGCTTATTTATGTACATGGCTGTTGTTGGGTGGGTTGTGCGTGGTGTACGTGTACGTGTGTTTGAGAAGCAATTCATTAATGAATTTTAAAATGTTGCTAATCGATCGTTTGCGCCACAATTAATGTCAGCCCGTGGCAATTGGAATGTGTTATGTGAAATTCCAGCCGCGGATGCTTGATTCATTTCGTGTTTCCCGAGTTAAATACAATAAAATAGGAGAGAAGAGTGGACTGCCTGTTGGGATTGGGACAGGGATGAAGTTCTCCGCTCCTCAAGAACACAATGCAAATTGGCCTAAAGTAGAGCACACACAACCAGATAACATTTATCCATTGTTGCCTGTATTCATTTCTATTCTATCTTCGCATTTTGGGTTTTATTCTTCTTTTTTTTTTGCTCATGGGATGTGAAACACTTGGTGCCGCGCTGTCTGCACGAGCTGTTCTGGCAATTATAACAACAAAAATTACAACAAAAGCAATAACAATAGCAAAAGCATTTGCCTTTGGCCACAATAATTATAGCAAACACAGGGCCACAGGCAATGCATTTTTCTTGCCTATTTAAAACCCAAAGGTTAGCTGCAAAAATGTATCTAAATTAAAAAGAAAATAATACAATCCGCAAATAAATTCAGAAGCTATTAAAAATAAAATAAAACAAGTCAAAAACAAAGTCTGTTTGCTGGCAGCAAAAAAGTGTTGAGCAAATTAATAAAACAAATGCCCAAAAAGTCAGCCAACGAGCAGACACACGAGACGTGAATTGTTGTAATTTTTAACCAGTTTGCCGAGCAAATATTTTATCAACATATTTTCAGAGACAACACGCCGCTGTTTGTCTTGAAAATATTTAAATATTTACATTGGGAAAACAACTGCAGCGAGGCGAGCGACGAGAACGTGAGTCTACCACGCCGAAGACGTTGACAAATTACGTATATGGGTGAAGCGAAGGGGGGTTTAGCAGCCCAAAGGGGGTTGGTTGGTCTGGTTGTTTGCCACCCAAAAAAGGGGTGGCAATTCCCCGACAAAAGGGCGTGGCTTATTGGCAGGAAAGCGGAATTTAAAGGGGTTAAAACGGATTTAAGGTAGCTAACTTAAGAGAGAAAATGTGAAAGTTAGTTTTTAAATAGGGTTTAAATTAGTAAACAAAATTATAAACAATAATAAATTGAAACAAAAAAAATACTCTACATTTCTGGCTTTATAAATAATTTGGTTTTTAATTTTAAGTATTTTTTACAAGTATATTTCCATTAAATAAACAAAATAATGAATGTATGCCTTCTACTTTAAATATGAATTACCTTAAAGGCTTACTTTCTTCCACTAAACATTCATTAAATTACCCACAAAATGGGCTCTTAAGATATCATAATATCAGCATTTCCTCAAAGTATCTGCCACTTCAGAGAGATACATTTTGATAGCATCTCAACATCCACAAGTAGCCGTCAGCGAGATTATTAAAAACGTATCTGTCAGATACCCGTGCTGGCCATTAATTATGCAGCTGATAAGCAACGAAAACACATTCGAAAATAACCAAATTAGACATATCTGCGGCTCTGTATCTGTATCTCAGCCTCTGTAAGTGAATTGGAAAATATATCTGCGACCGAAGCAGCAGCAGCAGATTAACGACACTACGGCAGCTGGGCAAGAGGCAAAGAAACGTGTCGTCAATGGCGCGCGGCTAAGCAAACAAGGCCCAAAAAAAGCAGCTATGTGGTAAAAAGATGCAGTCAAGGCTGATCAGAGGAGACACATCGGATATATGGCGAAGAAGTTCCCCCAAGGCAAGCACATGTCAACAGGGCCGAAGATGAAGATTTCGCAGTCAATTTGACGAGTAACGCCCATGAAAATGATTACTGTGCGGGTGGAAGGGGAAGGGATAGAGTCTACGCCAGTCTACCCTGTTTTTTTCAGCCGAGGCATATTAATTGGTAAACCATTTTGCGGTACAGGGCTTGCGCCTAACAAGGTACGCGTAGACGTATAGCCCTCAGACCGCCCTGTGCAATGAGCAATTTCCTGCTGCCTACACTCACCGTCGTCGTCGTCGTCGAGCCAAGACAATTTGTCCTAAATAAACATTTCATCTCTCTTCAGCAGCCGCAACAACCACAGCCACCACAGCAACATCAGCGGCAACACAGCGACTGCGACAGCAGCAACATTTTATGAAAGTGGCAGCGGGCAACCAGACAGGGGCACTGAGAGAAAAGGAGGTAGAAATTACACCATTCAAGGGTTAACTAGGAGTTTATTTTATTATTTATACTTATTATAAATATGATAGTTTTATTTAGAAGCCACAAAATTAAAGGTTGCATTCTAAAGGGTTCTCAAAATTCATAATTATTTTTATAAATTAAATTCAATTAAATTTCTTAAAATTTGCCCCGTAAATAAATTACTAAATTATGTACCTTCTTAGTTCATATTTTCTTCAAGTGTCCCTTGGCTGATGGCTCTGGTGATGGGTCGAGTAAATTGTCTGCCTGAAATGTACCACCATTTAAAGGCAGACGCACAGAGAGCACTCGCCCTGCATCCCAGAAGGGCCTGCTCCTGCTCCTGCTACTGCTCCTCCACCTCTTCCCTCTTCCCTCTCCCACTTCCGTAGCAGCAGCTATTTCCCTGGCCAGTACTTCCCCCGATCCGGATCCCTTTCCGTCGATTTCCTTCGCTCCGGAGTAGCAGTCGGGCGTCGCTCATTCGCCCGTCGCTATATGCTAAATAAACATTTGGGCACGTCATGGCTTATTGAATTGTCACTTATGCCCGAATTCGAAATTCGAGTTTCGTTTGGAGTTTCTGTTGCCATTCCGAGTTACCCTCGCTGCGCTTTGTCGCCTTCTCAATTGGCATTCGTAATGGCGACTATCTGGCATATTCATTTACGTCTCCTGGTCCTGCCTCTTCCTGCGGCAACTGTGGCCACTAAAGTGCTTCCATTTAATTAGTTTTACTCCCTGGAAATTCAATTTCAGCCGTTTGCCCTTAAATGCATTTCGAAAAGAGGCAGAGAGAGGATCGTTTCAAATAATCAATAATCGATTTATGGTGTTTACTCTTTGGCCAAGGCAATGGGAACTTGAATAAAGGATGATATTGTATGAGGGTTTAGGTGGATAGTGTGGGATTGGTTCGGAATATGGAAAATAAGTCATGAGAGTTTGAATCTTAAGGGTTTAATGTGGGAATGAATTTTTATAAAGTTGTTCTTTAAAGAAGAAAATGTAAAATCAACTCGAAAGATAAGTTTCCCTACTTCTACAAATATTTTCCATCTTAAGCTACACAAAGTTTAAATATTACACAGACAAATTATACCAAAACTCAACCAAACTGTTCCCTTTTGTATTACTAGGTATTTTCCCCTCAATAAATCTAAAATTAATCAACGAATAAACATTTAATTATCTATTTGCCAGTTGCATAAATTTCACAAATCGCATAAGCCACAGCCAACTTGCATCTTGATTTCAAATCCCATCATATTTTCCTATTAAATTAGCAGCCAAACAGAAAGCCACACCAACAACACAAAAAAAGGGAAGTGAAATCCATTTATCCAAACATTTTCATTTCATAAAAGTTAATTAACCTGAGAGCCACACGCAAAGCATTGACTATTTAATTGAAATATTACACAAATCTATGCATCATAAAATTTTAGAACAAATCATTCAATAACAAACAAAACTGGGCAATCAAATCTGCAACGGAATGGTAAATGGAAAATGCAAAATGTAAATGGAAATCGAAATTGAAATGTTTCAGGCTTCATTAAAAAATATCGCCATGCAGGCGAGGAGCATGTTGTGCCGGTTGTGTGCACAATTTATCCGCCGGATACATTTCAAATAAATAACAACAATAGATGGACGGGCGAGCGGTGCGAAAACAATAATACCAAATTGTTAAATTACAATCGAAATTACAATTTCCAATTTCATTTTCATGACTTCCGTTTAATAACAAATAAATCGCATAATCCGTAGCATAATATTTTCACAATTAAATTTTCAAATAAATTTTCTAGCCAAAATCAAAGCAATTACAAAGCACACAGTTAGATATATAGATACATAGATATATATATATATTCAGTTCAATAAAATAAATTAGCACAATTGTGCGAGAAAAACTCGCGCGCTCTCGTTTATTGACACAAACACAAAGGCAAATCGATTGCAAAAATAAACAATGGAAATTAGCAAAATTATGCAAAATAGGCAAAGGCAGCGGCGAGACAACAACCTGACCAGGTTGTTGTATTGTGGCTTGTAAAAAATCAGAAATCGCTAAGCAAATAAATAAAAGAAGGCGGCCATCAAATGAAATTGTTGTCGAATTTCCCTCGTTTCGGCCATTTTTCAAATATCCCACGTTTTATTGCCATTGTCTCGGGGTTCTTTTTTTCTGTTGCCTTATTTAAAGGTGCCTTTACAAAACTTTTTCATAATCTGCCAACGGAAAATATTGCATGTGCGTAGCGCCATCCCGCTCGTTCACACCTTGGCGCAAAAACCTTAGCGAAAAGTATCTAAAGTTTATAAATATTTATGTATCTAACTGGGGCGTGCCACAACCACACACCACAAAATTCAAATCGGGGACGATGATGGCAAGTATTTTGGCGAAATTCGTGCGAGTTTAGGCCACGCCCACAGCGCTAACTGCGCAGCAGATACAAAAGTATCTCACAGATACTTGGCGAGAGAGCCAACGCCGACAGCGACAGAGCAGCAGCAGTAGCAGCAGTGGCAGAGGCAGCAGCACCGCAGCAGGCCTACTGAGAGGAGGGGTGAGGCATCCAAGGGGTTCATACTACAACAATTGGCAATTGAACAATCCAACTCGTTCGGGCCGCGCAGTCTGCCTCCGCGCTTCACTCCAGATCGTCTCCACAGCACACTCATCCCATATCTGCTGTATCTTAACTATACCCTCCCCCCCTGGGGAACTTGTTTTGACCAGTCGGTCAACGATGTGGCCATTTGCCTCACCTCCACACAGAGCCAAGAGCCGAGAGCCCAGAGCCACATCGATGGCCGCACACATAAATTACTGGCAACAAGCTCGTTCCACCTCCCTCCGCTCTCTGCCGTGGCGACCTGTCCATCTTGGTTGGTTTTACCTGTCGACACACATAGATACGATTGTGTGTGGCTGTGTGTGTGTGTTTGCGAGGACTGAGACTGTGTGTGTGGCGAGAGCGGTGTATCTTTGAGGTACATTTTGCCGTCGCTACTTGCATATCTTGCGGTGAGTAAAGGAAATTTTAGTTTATTATATTTTAAAAATGTTTATTCATAAGGAAATATTTAAAATATTAATATTTTAAAATACAATTCAGAAATAAATTATGGAACTTCTTGGATAATTATAATAAATATATTTTTTATAATATCTAAAGACATCTAGAAAATATGTTTTTAAACGCAAAAACCTAGTAAACTTTTTAAATATATATGGTAATTATTGTTAATATTGTTGAATTAGCATTATCTTTCATAAAACTTTAACAACTATTGTAAGCCTGAATTGAAACAAGAGGAAAATTAACAGGCAAATAATAAATTGCTAACTCAAGCTTATTCGAATCAATTAAATGGATTTTCCCCTCAATAAATAAACTTGAATATACCTTCCTGAAATTCTATATCTTAATAATCCAATAATACAAATTTAGGCAACCCAGAAATTGTATTTAGTTTATTCAATACATATATTTTCCCTTCATTAAAACTTTCATTACAAAGAGATTCTAAATACCCAACAAAATTAATTAGACCTCATCAATTTAAGGGATTTGCGAATCCAAAAGATACATTCCAGTTTAGGCTGAGATATCTATTTACCCTAACACCGAGNAACTATTGTAAGCCTGAATTGAAACAAGAGGAAAATTAACAGGCAAATAATAAATTGCTAACTCAAGCTTATTCGAATCAATTAAATGGATTTTCCCCTCAATAAATAAACTTGAATATACCTTCCTGAAATTCTATATCTTAATAATCCAATAATACAAATTTAGGCAACCCAGAAATTGTATTTAGTTTATTCAATACATATATTTTCCCTTCATTAAAACTTTCATTACAAAGAGATTCTAAATACCCAACAAAATTAATTAGACCTCATCAATTTAAGGGATTTGCGAATCCAAAAGATACATTCCAGTTTAGGCTGAGATATCTATTTACCCTAACACCGAGCCTGCAATTAGGTAAGCATTGAAACAAGAGGAAAATTAACAGGAAAATTAAAAATTGCTATCTCCAGCTTATTCGAATCAATTAAATGGTTTTTCCCCTCAATAAATAAACTTGAATATACCTTCCTGAAATTCTATATCTTAACAATTCAATAATACAAATTTAGGCAACCCAGAAATTGTAATTAGTTTATTCAATACATATATTTTCCCTTCATTAAAACTCTCATTACAAAGAGATTCTAAATACCCAACAAAATTAATTAGACCTCATCAATTTAAGGGATTTGCGAATCCAAAAGATACATTGCAGTTATCTATATATTTACCCTAACACCGAGCCTGCAATTAGGTAAGCAAAACAACCAAGGAAATCGAATAAAATTGATGGTTAGACATTATGATCCAGGATGACTTGTTACTGCAGCAGATACAAGATACTTTATCTCTCTCTGCGTTCGTTTTCCGTATGCAAATCGAAAGTCGAGCGAACGAACAACTGTGGCCCATTAAACCTCAGACGACTGGGGGCTAAATTGCAGCAGGAGCAGCGTTTTCATTGCATTGGAAATTTTAAACCAATTAAAACAGCTGCTGTCAACGCTGCGGATGCGTAATGAAAAGAAAATATTAATAAATCATACGTGACCAATCAATTTCATGCGTTTAAAAAGAAAAACCCTCTTTTGCATGCATGGGAAAATTGCATAAATGTGGAAATGCAAAGGGAAAAATGTAATAAAACAAGAGCTGCTGTGAGCTGTGAGCTGTGTGTGAGTGTCACACGCACAGAATCAATATTTAATTTATAATTAACTTTACAACATGAAAAACAAGCGGGGGCAAACAACAAGGAGTCCCAGGGATCAGTTCGCCATATCTTTTCCGCACACACAAGGAAATTCCGGAAGGTAAATGCTGGATGATTCTGGATGGTAAAAAGAAACCACCAAACACGTGGCGAGGGGCGACATGACATTTCGTCGGCGGGGATTTGCGGCGGCTTTAAACGTTCGCCACTATGGGCAATTAACGCGGCCATACGCAAACAGAGGCCTGATCCTTTAGACAAACACTCCCGTTCCAGTCCTCTGTTCTAACAAAAAAAAAAAAAAAGGAAAGGAAATAAGGAAGGGGAGATCCACACTGAAGAAAAACGAGAGCTCCATTTAATAGGTTTTTTAAAAAATGTTTTAACCTTTGTAAGTTGCCGTAGTAAAATATTTGGAGATATTTAAAAAAATGTATATACTCCTTTAAAAAGCTTATTAAAATGTTTATTAAAATATAGAAAAATTAATTTCAAGCTTGGCCCACATCAAATCAATTTAATATCGAAAACTAGCTTTGGTTGTACGTTTAAAATTTAAAAAAGGAAATTAATATAAAAAATTTCCCATCAACCTTTCGGAAATTAGAAAAACTATTATCGAAAATATTGAAACATATAAAAAATCAATGAAAACATTGAAGACGAACCTTCTGTTTTCCATATTTAAGGCTTTAAAAAGATAATACAATCCAAATTGATTTTCAAACATGTATAATTAAATATTAAACTTTCGCTAAATGATTTTATTTATTTATTTAACCTTGAACTTATTAAACTCTACACTATTTAATAATTATTCATTTTAAAACCAAATCTGTATTCAAATAAAACCCATTCCTTTCTCCCTGTGCAAAAAGGAGAGAGATTTTGAAGGCAGCTTCCATTGGGGGTAAGTTTTCCTTCGTTGCAGCCACAAAAAGGGGCGGCTAAAAGGCAGAGAGGCAGAGAGAGACAACTTTTCGGGGTGCTAATTGAAAAACCCAATATTTGTCTAGTCTGTGCTCTCGGGGTGGCTCTCCGTACACCATAGTACTTTAACTCCGTTGGTGGTTACTCCCATGGCGGCCATTTTCCCCGACGATCGCTGGGAAAACTTGTTCGGGAAAGGTGGCCAAAAAGAGGAAAGAAATCAGTTAAACAAACAGGAAACGCCCCGGAGTACTGGGACGGACTGTGGAGAAAGGTAAAAGGCAAATGTCAAGGGCACTTTCTATGAGAAAGAGACAAGTAAATTGCATTTCCAAGACAAATTGTTTAACAATACCATTATTTTTATTCAAAAATAAATATTTGAAAATTTTTTTAATCACAAATTTTTATGAGTTAAGTTAAAATACAAATATGTGGTTGTTTATCGACTTATTTTTATGTTGTAAACTTTTTTAAATTGTTTTATAGTTAACAAGAAAATTGATCTTTTATATAAAACAGCAGATTTATAAACTAAAAGAAAAATACAACAAATCGTTTTCAAATTTAAAGTAATATTTTTTCCTTGATAAATTATATTTCAAAAATAATAAATATTTCCCCAATGTTCACGCCAGAAAGGCGCTTAATTTCGGGAGGCAGTGCGCTCTCTCTTTCTCTCCCTCTCCCTCCGGACTTCCAGTCCAAAGCTCCTCCGCTTGCTCTCGCTCTTCTAGCGGATGCTTCGGCTCTGGCCGATCGTCGCATCGCTGAGCGGCCGCTCCCGCTCTCCTAGTTGTTTGATCTCCCACTCCCGCTTGTACATTTAATTCCTATATTGAACTCCAATAAAGCGGACCAAGTCCATACTATTTTATATCGAAATTACCACGCCCCCCCGGCCTACTACTTCTTTTCCTTGGTGGTGATTTTCTTGCGTGCGGTGATATTTCTTTGGTGTTTTACGACTGCGGCGCGGGAGTGTTTCTAATAGTGCTTATTCTACGGAAGTGAAGGAAGAAATTCCCCCCAGCCGAATAGTTTCACCATTTTTAGAAACTTTAACACCTCCTGCCGAAAATACAATTTCCATGCCAGCATCTTGCATTTTCTTAACAGAAAGTAAATTCTGAGGTATATGCTCGCAGAACAATAC